>RPFO01000080.1:3887899-3960399 GCA_009746045.1 Mesostigma viride | reverse complement strand
AGCACGGGTGCCGGGCCAGCCTTCCCCCGCGCGCGGGGGAGGCGGACAGCCGACATGTCCAGCTCACCAGTGAGTAGCATGGGGGCAAGAATGTCGCGCTTAAATGCCTCAAGAAGGGTCGTGGAGGTCTCACCTGCCGGCTGGTCGAAGTGCTTGACGATGACATTGTGGCTGCGCCGGGCGATGTCGGTTTCCTCGCGAAGGTCGAGGGCTTGTTGCTTGAGTTGTGCCGAGATGGTGGAGGTGGTGGAGGTGGTGTGCTGCTTAAGCAAGTCCGCCCAGGTGGAGGGAGCATCGCCGGCCGGGCCAGCAGACGCCGGCTGGGCGGCGATGTCCTTCACCGCCTGGGCGGTGAGGCCGGCGGTGTCATGCAAGCTCTCAAGGGCGTTGGCGGTGGCTTGAAGGCGTTGGTCGAGGTCGAGGAGCTGGGCTTTGATGTCGGCAGTGGAGGCGGAAATGGCAGTGGAGGTGGAGGCGGCAGCGGCGGAAATGTGAGGAAGTTCAGCAGCCAGCGTGCCACCCATTGCTGCGACGTCAGCAGCAAGGGGGGTCACGTGCTGCTGAAAGGCTTCCGTGAGGATGGAACGGAGGGTGGGGGCGGAGATGGATGGAGCCCAGATCTCGTCGTCAGAGCGCTCGAGAAGGGAGTTGAGGATGGTGTGCTGGAGCTGGGGGCGGGGGCAGCCAAGCAGGGCGCCGTGGGTTTGCCAGCGGCAGCCGTTGCTGCCGATGAGGCGACCTTGGTCGTAAAGATGGAGGCACAGGTCGTAAAGCGAGGCGTAGTCCCCGTAGAAGATGCAGTCCATAGCATCGTAAGGAGACAGGTTGTTCCAGTCGTGATCATCGACCTTGAAAGGGTGGGGCCGAAAGCGCGGTTCCGAGGGGCGGGACCATCCTGTTTTGTCGGCTGGGCGGGTGCGTTTCGGGTCAGGCGATGCCGATGGCGAGGCATTAAGCCCGGGAGGTTGCTGGGTGGCCACCAGTGCACGACTAGTGTCACCGCTGTCTACCGGACCTGATGGCGAAGCTGCAGCCGCAGCTGCCGCATTTTCATGGGCGAGCGCATCCGCCAAACTGCGTTGCGTCAAAGGACGTTTGCTCGTCATATATTGCGTGTTAGATTCGGAAAATTATATCAGCATGTGCGTCTTAGAGAGACGAAGCGATAGTGATATTCACAGCTGAATTTGGGGCTCAAACGTGAAAGTTATGAGCTCCGCCGTCAGCCATGGCTACCTCGTGGCTCGTGGCTCGTGGCTCGTGGCCCAGCCTTCAGTCAAGGGGCACATGGTTTTCAATACATTCAAGGCGACAACCTGCAGGTAGTTGGTGTAAACTGCCACCTACTCGGGGTGCACAATTGAGGTGCACCTGCACCACGTACCATGTATTCCAGCAGCTGTGCAAAGTTGCGGACATGGGGTGGAAGATGATCATGGCTAGGCAATGGCTTGGGCATGATGGCGTCTCAGCAGAGAGTGGCTCTCTGCATGGGCAAAGCATGGCTGACTCATAGCGGATGCAGTAAGGCTGCCCCAAGGCCCAGAGCCCACAGATAGGCTTGGAACACACACCACATTTAGAGGCGCCGGTTTGGGAGAGTATTAAGGCCTCTCCTGGAGCCTGAGGGGTTTTAGGGGTATTCCCAGGGTTAACCCACAACCCCGACGTGAGCAATGCCGTGTGTCTATGATGCGACCCCCCACCAGATGATGTATAAGCCTCTAATTAGTTAGCTATGCTTGGCCGGCCCATCAATGCAGAGAGCCGGGCCCCGTGATGTTAGACGCCGCAAGGCCCGCACCTTCAAAGAACAGCTAGTAGAGGACATGGGGGGCCTAGGCCTCTCCGTGATTTGGAAGAAGATGATGGACAAGGCCAAGTGGGCCCAGCTAGGTCATAGAGGAAAACGAGCCCCCACCCGTGGGGAAGCGCCCGCGTGTGCAAACCCGCGGGAGGCACGCCAGACAGCACCCCTAGGGTAGCGTTGATGTTGATGGCTTTAGATAGATGTTGTAGGTAGCTGATGTAGATAGATTAGACCGGTTGGACTGTTTGCACCCATCCATCCATCCATCCATCCATCCATCCATCCATCCATCCATCCATCCATCCATCCATCCATCCATCCATCCATCCATCCATCCATCCATCCATCCATCCATCCATCCATCCATCCATCCATCCATCCATCCATCCATCCATCCATCCATCGGGGTTAATGCTCTGTGACTCCCCAACGGGAGCACGAGTCTAATTAATTAATGCAGAGAGCCCCCCTCTGACTGCTGAGACGCCAATGCCCTAGTCATCGTAGCTTAGCCATGATCATCTAATTCCACCCCATGTCACTAGGCCTCTTTTGGTACGATACACCATGGTGGTGCTGGTACGTGCACCTTGGCTCCTTGATATTGGCTGGTTGTCTCCTTGATGTTGGCACCCCTCTCCAGTAAAGGGTTTTTTTCGCCGTTGGGCTGTTTCAAAACGTTAAGTGAGATGCCTTCGGATCAGGAGACTCACACAGCCGCGAAATCATGCCAAAGGTCCTATGCTCGATTCCTTGCTGTTAGCTTCTGGGCTTTCTTACTTTCTAGTGTCTTCCGCGGATCTAAGATGACATCAGGCTCGAGCTACCCTGGTTGTCTCTTTGATATGTAATCAATACAGGCTAGCTGGATTACATTTCAGTACTTAAACCCAGGCATAACAAAAATTTGTGACGTTGGTCTTATTCATTTTCATGTCATTAATCATGAGGCCAAGTCATACGTAAGACTTGCTCAACCCTGGCCTTCACCCAATGTTGCTGGCCGACCTAGTGGTCCCAGCTCAGTTTGAACACCGCATCCACTCCCTCTCCCTTCTTTGGACTGCCATGCAGAACAAGAAGCGGTGGCAGAAGATTGTCCAGGCTCACACGCCAGCCCCTGCGGGCAAGCCACCCCCCCCCAAGAGGAAGGGGCGTTTTGCTGAGTAGTGTAGTTAGGATTTTATAGACTAGATAGCTTAGAGTTAGGTTAGTTCGATTACGCAGCTTCCTCCACTCCACCCATCCATCAAGGAATATATGTGCTACATGATCTCCCAACGGAAGCATGTTATAATTTAATTTTACCCTGGCCTTATGGGCTGGCCAAGCAAGGCTGATAATGTACAGGTCGACAGGCAACCGCCACGTCAACAAGGCACATGACTAACTAATTACTAACATTCTCCCAAATATGTATACTTTTCTGCGCTGGTTGTCTCCTTGATGTATACTTTTCTGTATTTTCTCCCAAATTTCTGTATATTCGGCGCCTCTAAATGAGTTCCAAGCCAATCTGAGGCCACTGGACCATGGGGCAGCCCTACTGCATCCGCTATGCTTTTGCCAGGTCGAAGCACCTTGCACCCACAGTAGTTGCTAGACTCTCCCAGTGAGCAGTTGAATTGAACCTGTGGCTTGCCTTTCAAGGCAACGAGAGAAGGGGGGAGTCCCATGCCCCCTTCTTGCTGTGCATCAAACAGGGATGAAAGGTATGTACTCAAAAGTTGGTACCCCGTGACTTTCCCAACGGAGGCGCGTGAATGAATGAATGAATGCAACTGCAGCCATGCGGATCGGTTAACCCTTAGTTCAATAGCAGATGGCAGGTTATCATGCGGATAAGATTAAGGCACAGGGAGGCCGTAGAACAGGGATCACATAGATGGGGCAATTAGTCCTGATCAGCACAGTAGCCGGCATGTGTTCGTGATATTGCGGGACAGAATGTGCCCAGGACCTAATTAAACGGACACATCGTGAATACAGGCAGTTTCTCAGCCCCTTGGCATTCCCAGAAGTTCAGATGCATATTTCCGAGCCTACACGATCCGCCCTGGTTTGCCAAAATCAGATGCGGCATGACGGCCTCAAAAGGCGTTCCCCGAGCACCACCAGCAAGCAGTGACAGCGTCGTGGGGGCTCTGCCAACCATGTATCCTACTGCACTTGATGCACCCTCCGCGGCACAGGCACAGGCCCGCCTTGATCCCAACCACCATCCCCCACGTGCCGACCACCCCACGTGCCACCTCCACCACCAACCTCCAGGACATATCCCAGAATCCCCACGTTTGCCACACCATCCGCATCCTGTGCCAGGTGAAGGCACGGAAAAAATGGCCCGCATGCCTGGGCGGCGGTGCGTGTAAGGAGCATGCTACCGCGCAAGGCAGCCCGCATCCCTCAGGCTATATGCCCCACGTGGACACCCCCCATGATTCCTCAGGGCTTCGATGGCTGCATCATGGCAGTCCACCCACCGGTGGTGGCTGCCCTGCACCACCACAGAATCGAAGGGCTACGCCGCAGGCCTGAGAGCACGGTGGTCCCAATCTTCTGGGCTCGCGTGGGCGGGGGATGATCCACGGGCTGAAGTGCTCTCTTGGGCTTGCATTCTTGCCATTGGCTTTAGACCAGAGTAGCCGACGAGGGACAACGGCTAGAGAGAGCCGGGTGAGGGCCGGGAGAGAGCCAGGGGAGAGCCGGGGGAGGGCCGGGGGAGAGCCGAGCTCCAAGGGCGAGGGCCGAAGCTGACGAGACCAGGTCAGCCAAAGCTGAAGCCAACACGGGGGGCAGATGGAACCGGTCTTTGAAAGGGCGATAGGCTGGGATGTGACCGGCAAGTGGCCGCCTACACTGGCCACCCGATCGACGCCAAGTGACGGCCCCGGCCTGCCCGGCATGCGCTCCCCCTAGGTAACCACACAGGCCATGGCTTGGAAGATGCCGCCGCGCTTCACGCATGCGACGTGTCGCCCAGTAGCGTGACGGCCAGGGTACCCGAACTGGCCAGTTGCATGGTGCCATGATGAACGTCGCAAGCCACATCGTATGGGCGCGGCACGCCCCTCTCTATGATGTCAGCTCGTGTGGGTATAGTGGCGTTGTAATGTGGCGTACGTCACCTGCTAACACAGGGGTAGCTGCTCTTCACGAGGGTGACCCCTCTCCTGCGGGGTCAGCTTGTGTGGGCATAGCAGCATGTGCAGGCAGCAGCGCAGCATCACCCTAGGACACTTGTGGCTGGGCAGCGGCAGAGGGGCATCCCCGGCCAGGCTTCCGCGCAGGGAGGACCATCGCCATTTGTGCCCTTTCCCCCCCCCTTTTCCCCCTTTCCCCCTTTCCCCCTTTCCCCCCCTTTTCCCCCTTAGTGCCCTTTTCCTTACTTGTGCCTTTTGCGCCCTTTCCCCCCTGCTCCCCCTTTGGTTTTTCCCTCCCTTTGCAAGACCCCCCAACGCGACCGCCGGAGGAACGCTGGAGGGCCTCCCAACAAAGGCCCATCCTCGCCGGGCTAACTAAAATAAAGGCAACAAAGGCATCGCCAGATGGCCATAATCAATCCGAGGAGTCATCAGGTTTCGTGAAAGAAGAACCTATTATCGCAATTTTTGGATCGAATCACCGGTCCCCCCGCTCCTTGACGCGGCTCGTGATGGCCGACTTCATGTACTCGTATGTGCCCCAGCAGATGGCCGCAGCAGGCGTGTAGAACACGACACGCGGCGTCAGACCGCGCCACAGCGCCGCAAAGCCTTCCTCCCGGACCAGGTGCTGCATGCCCTTGAACACCGACAGGCTGGACAGCTGCTGGAGGGAACTGCTGGCGCCCGCCTCGACGGCGACACCCTGCGTCTGAAGCCGGGTCTTGAGGACATCCAGGGGGGTCGTGACGGCGCCTGCCAGGGCACCCGCGGATCCACCGGCCACCAGGTGCGTCACGAGTTTTTCCTCGTTGTCGTCCTCGTGGCCTAACACATTGGCCAAGAACAGCTTGCTGGACTCGTACGTGGTGAAGTGGACGGACGTGAAGGGGATGTTCATGAGCAGTCGCGTCGGGAAGGAGCGGTAAAAGGCCGCAAAGCCCTCGGACGCGTACGTGCGGCGTATGCAGTCGAAGATGCCCTTGTAAGGGCTGTTCCCGACCTGCAACCGCTGCTTCACGACATCCATGGGCGTGAAGACGGCGTCCTCGCAAAAAGTGGCAGCGGCGCCCGCAGCGCCGTACACGAGCGGGTGGTGGCCTGGCCGATTGCCTCCAAGCATTTCCTTTGCAGACTCGTAGGTGGCAAAGTACACGGCGTGCGCGGGCCCTGCCCCCAGGCCCATAGCGCTGATGCCACGGTATAGACCTTTCGCTCCCTCGTTCCGGATCACATTGGTCATGGCTGCAAACATGGACATTTGGGGCAAGATCGACTGTCTACCGACTACACTTGCTGATCCGTTCATTGCAACGGCCTGCATCCGTGTCTTTATCGTGTCGACCGGGAACATGAGCGTGTGCTCGACGACACCGGCGACGGCACCGGCGAACATATGCTGGTAAAAGGTGAGCCCATGACTGAGATCGGCCTCCTGCACCGCATCAAGCCCTAACGTCGCGCTCTGCTGGCACGACGCGTTGTCTCTCAACGCCGCAGTCTCTGCCAGCACCGGCTGTGCGGCTTTGGCCGCCATGGCCCCTCCAGCCTGCGAATTCCCGGTCGCGGCGTGCACAATGGAGCTCATTCGTAAGGCGGCACTTTCGTCGATCCCCATCCGGAATTTTTCCATGGCCTAATAACGCGGCGGGCTCTTTATTTACCACACGAACAAGAATAGTAGTCAACTCTTCCCCACCGGCCACCGCGATGGTAAATAGATTGTAGTCCTGCCCTGAGCACAGCGCACCGAATAGTTTGATGCACGTCCTGGCCGAGTTGGCATCATTCTCTGAAAGTGCGCTGTTCGAAGGCGGGTGACATCAGCCGAAGTCATGAGGTAAGGCCGACCCAGGCCTGCGTACTGTAGCTCGAGTCTGGCTGAACCCGCAATTCAGTGTCCGTCCTCCGGGCGGCGCGGGATACCGGGGCATAATCGGCGGTTTACCGGGCCGCGACCTGCCAACCGTGCTACCGTACATGCCTCAAAATTAATGCGCGCCAAACCATGGCCAAACAAAGAAATATCTTGGCAGCGACTCGTGCATCGGTGCTGCTGATCGCTCCGGTCCTGGAGATCTTTCAGCT
This sequence comes from Mesostigma viride, assembly GCA_009746045.1. Lineage (NCBI taxonomy): Eukaryota > Viridiplantae > Streptophyta > Mesostigmatophyceae > Mesostigmatales > Mesostigmataceae > Mesostigma > Mesostigma viride. The sequence goes on along the minus strand of RPFO01000080.1, from coordinate 3,953,358 downwards.
GCCTGCAACGTGTCAACCAACTCAAGCGTCAAGCCACGTGCCTGTCCCACTCGTGCGTGAGAAGTGCGTGCGAAGTGCGAACACAGGACATCGGTGCCTGGGGGGCCGGGCAGGCAAATTAGGCTTTGTGCTCACGAGATGTGCTTTGCGAAACCAGCACTGGAGAACACGTCTTTCAAATTTAAGAAGCTTCACCTTGTGGGCGTGGACGGGGACGTTGATTTGGTCAGGTTGCTGCATAATATTAGTTTTGTAAAAGAGGTCTGAGGGCAGAGGTTTGAGGTTAGTCAACAACCGCAGCATCTGGCTCAGCACTCGGGGGCTCGTGCTCCAGCGTTGTATCAAACATGGTTCTTCACACGCAAGTCCACCTCCCCTCGATTCCCGAAGGCAGCGCTAACGTCGCCGCTGGCTACGGTGCCCGTTTGATCAGTGAACCGGTTCCCAAGTTCGAGCTTGCGAATCAAGGCATCTCGCCAACCGCTGCCGTAAGCGGAAGCATCGTGCTTGATGGTCACGACTTGCTGGGGGATCCGCAGGTCTTCTGCGGTGCCTGTAGGGCACGGAGGTTTTCTGACCGTGCAGGCTATCTTCCATTGGCATTCAATAACGAAACTGCACTCAACCCCCGTGGTTTTAGCCCCTCGTCGGCTGTCGCCTGCTCTTCCTTAATTATTTGCGCCTGGCTTGTTCATGTGGTAGTTGTTATCTACCACGAGAAGGCGAACGTGGCTCGGCGGCTGCGCTCGCGCAGGATGCGCTTGTTGCTGTTGCAACTGAGTTGTGTGGTCCAGATCATGTCTTTTGAAGATTGCATACTGGTGTTCGCACCGTGGATAGACGCTGCATACGAGGTCGCAAGCGCCTTTGCGCTGCCGACCGTGCAGTAAACATAAATGGCTTCGTCTTTATCTATAATTTCGTAAAATCCTAGTAGGAAAGTCACAGGGAGGAGGACTCATTGGCTCGAGGATGGCATCTTGTTGCAGAACTTCTGGCTGCGCTCGGCGGCGTCACTTTTTGTGCCGACCTCGCGTTCGTTTGGTCCTTGCATGCGGGTCTGCTTCTCTGCCTTGCTCACGTTTCTTTCTGCTGTTATATAATTTAGGTCCCAGTCGCCTTTACATTAGAGTCGCCCCAGTCCCCCCAGTCCCCCTACTTTGTTACCAGTGCTAATAGATTTGACCAAATCGTTGATTACTAAATGGGATAATTACTGTTCGTCAACCTTGGTTGTTGTGTGTGCTAGTTTCCGTTTCGCCACCTTTTGCTTTGTGGCGTGCGCCAGTACCTGATCTGCCAATCCATTGATTTCATCCAACAATCTTGTTGCGCGCGCCAGTTCCCGATAGCCTTATCGATGTTATCCACATCTTTGTTGCGTTTTGTTGTGGCATGTCCCAGCACCTAATCGGCTCACCTGCTACGTTATCGTCATCCTCGCCTTGTCACAAGCGCCAGTACCTGGTCCGCAAATTCAATTATTCTATTCAATATGACTTCTGGTCACGCGACCCAATACCTGACTCTGGCCTACTATCAATACACATGCTCCTTGCTGCCTCATCGCCTGCGCCAGTAACTGGTTTCCTTACCTGTCTATTTATATGCCTCTCGTTGGGTTGTTGCCTTGCCGCGTGTGCCCTGGTTTCCTTGCCTGTCTATTTATATGCCTCTCGTTGGGTTGTTGCCTTGCCGCGTGTGCCCTGGTTTCCGTGCCTGTCTATTTATATGCCTCTCGTTGGGTTGTTGCCTTGTTGCGTGTGCCCTGGTTCCTTACCTGTCTATTTATCTGCCTCTCGTTGGGTTGTTGCCTTGTTGCGTGTGCCCTGGTTCCTTACCTGTCTATTTATCTGCCTCTCGTTGGGTTGTTGCCTTGCCGCGTTCGCCAGTACTACGTAATCCTCGAAACATGCCCAAGACATGCTCACCGATGTGTTCACATCCTCGCTGCCTTGCCACGTGCGCCAGTACCTGATTCTTTACCTGTCTAATTATATACTCCTTGCTGCCTTGTTGCGTGCGCCAGTACCTGATTCTTTACCTGTCTAATTATATGCTCCTTGCTGCCTTGTTGCGTGCGCCAGTACCTGATTCTTTACCTGTCTAATTATATGCTCCTTGCTGCCTTGTTGCGTGCGCCAGTACCACGTGATCCACGATGAGCTGGCGCTCGACACCAACGCGCGGCTCAACCTGGGTGGGTGACGCGGGGCTTGGTGGCGGTGGTTGGGTTTGGTGGATGAAAGTGTGGACGGGACAAACGAGGGCGCCTCAACCTGGGTAGGGGGCACGAGGCGACGCTTAATGAGCGATGTGACTACGCTCGCGCATGGTTCATTGCCTGCAGCCACGTTCACCATCCCTTGGATGCGTGAGAGGTTTTAAGAGATAAACAGACAGTTCCTCCTTTTTCCCCGGCCCTTCCCGTCGGACGATTTTACCTACCCGCAGCCACGTTCGCGACCACCTGGATGGAGGACGAGGCGCTGCGCATCATGTCCGACACGGTCGACCGCAACATCATCGACCGGGACCAGTACCCGCAGACGGCTGAGATCGAGAAGCGTTGCGTGAACATCCTCGCCCACTTGTGGAACGTCCCGGGCGAGTCCAGGGCCACGGGCTGCTCCACGGTCGGGTCGAGCGAGGCGTGCATGCTGGGCGGCATGGCGTTCAAGTGGAAGTGGCGGGAGAGGCGCATCGCGCAGGGCAAGCCGCACGACAAGCCGAATCTGGTCATGGGCGTGAACACGCATATCTGCTGGCAGGTGGGTGGGTGCGGTGCCTGGGTGCTGGCAGGTGGGTGGTTGCGCCGCTGGGGTGTGTGGAGGTGGGTGCAGCGTTATCGCAAGCCAGCCGTAGTGGGTGCGGCGCTTGGGCGTGTGAATCGCTGCATGGTTGGTCTTTGTCATTGGGGGGGGGGGGAAGTCAATGGTACATAACCCTACATTGCGGTTGTCATCATCAATGGTACAGAACCCAGCCCTGGGCATGGTGTGGCTCGGGTGTGTGGCAGTGATATATATATATATATATTACTAAATAAAATGTTGTGTCATCGAGATGTATTGGTTGGGGGGGGGGGTAATCGATGGTAGAGAACCCAACATTGTGTTGTGGGAAGAACCAACCTGACCTTGCCGTGTGGGCAGCAACACCCCTGCCTGCTGGCAGATTATTCCCAACTATGAGATGGTGTTTGCACCAACGCAGCCGAGGGTAAGGCAAGGGAGGTACCCACCGTGACCCTGAGGACTTCACAGGCCACACGACACGAGCCTGCAGGGGACGAGGGCTTCACAAGGCCACCGCCCGCGCATTGCAGTGACCACTATAGTGGCCTATGGGTTTACTACAGTATACTAGTGCTTCGCAAGGCAACCGCCCAAGCGTTGTACTGACCAGTATAGTGACCAATGGGTCTAGTACAGTATACTAGTGCTTGGCAAGGCAACCGCCCAAGCGTTGTAGTGACCAGTATAGTGACCAATGGGTCCAGTACAGTATACTAGTGCTTTGCAAGGCAACCTTCTACAGATTTTCGCAGAGGTTGGTTTCGGTTCCTGACTCAATAGCAAACCCTTCTTGGGTGGTGGCCCCCTGCCCCGCATCCTCCCTTTCCTTGCAAGCAACGTCGCGAATCGGTGGATGCCTCCCCCGTGTTGAACCGGTGGAACCTGTCGGGTCCCTCACGTATTGCCTGTTGTTCGTCATCTGTGCATGGTGCTGTGTTTGACAGAAGTTCTGCAAGTACTGGGAGGTGGAGCCCCGCTTCGTACCCATGGAGGTGGGTGGCGCATCCGCCGACTCCCATGTGTTACTAGAGCATGTGTACATGGAGGTGGGCGGCGCCACTTGCGCTGGCTTCTCTGTATACTCCAGTGACTCTATTACAATCGCCTGGCTGTCTCATGGATGATCATGCTTAGATCTTACTGGGAACTCACTCTTTCAACCGTGTGCCCATGGAGGTGGTGGGTACTGGTGCTATGACGGGTGTTGTATACCCCTAGTTATTAGATAGCTTTTCTAAGGGACTAAGTATATACTAGTACTCCTTATGGTTAGATAGCTATGATTGTAACAATCGCAGCTGAAGATATGCTCACCATGTATTTATCGTTTGTTTGTGTACCGTATATGTTTGCATAAAGTATGGAATGCATGTTTGCATTCCAGCGAGGTTTGCCAGATATCGACATGCTAGACTACCCTTGTACCCTATATATTATTATATTGCGTCAGGCCAGCACCCTCTACTGCATCAGGCCAGCATTCAATATTGCATCAGGCCAGCATCCAATATTGCATCGGGCAAGCATCCAATATTGCATTGGCGAGATCGGGGCCCCCGGGGGTGGCCAAGGGTCAAGGATGCGCCTGCTGTCAACAACTGATCGAGAATGCCAGAAGAAGATATGCTTCCAGAGAGCAGGTCTGACATTATGGCGCTCAGTTGGGGCCCCTTTTTGAGGGCCAGTTCGGGATTCGCAGCAGGTGATATGGGCAATGTGGGCGCTCTAAAAGGTGAGTATATGCTATCCAGTAGTAGTAGTAGTAGTAGTAGTAGTAGTAGTAGTAGTAGTAGTAGTAGTAGTAGTAGTAGTAGTAGTAGTAGTAGTAGTAGTAGTAGTAGTAGTAGTAGTAGTAGTAGTAGTAGTAGTAGTTGCTGCTGCTGCTGCTGCTGCTGCTGCTGCTGCTGCTGCTGCTGCTGCTGCTGCTGCTGCTGCTGCTGCTGCTGCTGCTGCTGCTGCTGCTGCTGCTGCTGCTGCTGCTGCTGCTGCTGCTGCTGCTGCTGCTGCTGCTGCTGCTGCTGCTGCTGCTGCTGCTGCTGCTGCCGCCGCCGCCGCCGCCGCCGCCGCCGCCGTCGTAGCCGTCGTAGCCGTCGTAGCCGTCGTCGTCGTCGTCGTCGTCGTCGTCGTCGTCGTCGTCGTCGTCGTCGCCGCCGCCGCCGCCGCCACCGCCGCCGCCGCAGCAGCAGCCGCAGCAGCAGCAGCCGCCGCCGCAGCAGCAGCAGCAGCAGCAGCCGCAGCAGCAGCCGCAGCCGCAGCCGCAGCCGCAGCAGCAGCCGCAGCAGCAGCAGCAGCAGCAGCAGCAGCAGCAGCAGCAGCAGCAGCAGCAGCAGCAGCAGCAGCAGCAGCAGCAGCAGCAGCAGCAGCAGCAGCAGCAGCAGCAGCAGCAGCAGCAGCAGCAGCAGCAGCAGCAGCAGCAGCAGCAGCAGCAGCTAGTGGTTTTAGTATCAGTTAGTTTTATCATTAGTATTAGTATATCCTATCCATTATAAATGTGATTGTCGTTTGTGGTATGCATGTTTACTTGCGCAGGTATGCTTGTGTGTGTAGATTACAATTCTTTTGTTAACGGCACGCGTTAACAACTCTCGATTCATTATTAGCTGTTTATAAATTCGCCTTTCATTATTAGCTCTGTTTAATTGGCTCCCATTACATTATTAGCTCTTGTTTATAAACTCTCTGTTTATTATTTGCTCCTGTTGCGTGCGTGCAGGGCGAGCGCTACACCCTCTCTGGAGCAGAGGCAGTCCAGCTGGTGGATGAGAACACGATCGGGGTGGTCACCATCATGGGCTCCACCTACGATGGCAGGTGGGTGCTTGTGCTGGCTGCCGCCATGCTCGCACATTTTCGCACATTTATAGTACTCCGCGGCATGCCTCTGCGCGCATCCTTACATCCTGCTGATTCTCACGCCAGTGGCTCGCATGAACTGGGTGAATGAGGACCCAAATGTTTAGGGTTAAGGGCGGCGATCAGCATCCCTCAACCACATTCGTCCCCATTCTTCTACTCTTCGTGCCCATTCTTCTACTTTGGATAGACCATGCACGCCGTTCTCCAATGCACTAACAGCTAATAAACGATTGGCTTCAGATTAATTATCGCAACCCTTGCGCACGTACTGTCAGCCAGACAACCACGACAACACCAGAACAGTAGGGACCCATCCGGTGACCCTCACACCTACGACATTTTCCTAATCCTTTATGGCATTAGAGGGCTTTATAGCATCAGCCAGAGGTCGCCTCGCGAAGCACTAGTATACTGTACTAGACTCATTAGTCACTATACTGGTCACTACAACGCTTGGGCGGTTGCCTTGCGAAGCACTAGTACACTGTACCAGACCCAGTGGTCACTATACTGGTCACCACAACGTGTGGGCGGTTGCCTTGCGAAGCTGTAGTATATTATTACCCGAATAGTATGGCCGTCAAGTACCTTGAACTTGCAATCCGGAACCATCAATTTCTTCTACTACGATGGCAAGGGTTCTTGCGCGGCTTTGACAACGCTGAAGAGAACGGCGAGGTGCCTTAACCTAATCACCCTGCACCAGAATACCTGGTTTCCCTTTTTCCTCCAACTCTGCTCACTTTCCCATCACAGTTGATGAGCACAGCATGGCCACGACGCCGGTGGTTAATGAAGACGAGTCGAGTCTGGCATCAGTTTAATAACTGTGGGTGCATTAAAGCTGAAATATGCGGGAGTAAACCCAGTCATTTCTAACCCTATCCAATGGCCCGTTATACCACGTCCACTGTACCCAAACCCAGCTAGTCTCTCCGAACCCTATCCAACTGCCCGTTATATCACGTACAATATACCCAAACCCAGCTGGTCACTCTGAACCCTATCCAACAGCCGCTTATTTCATGCACACTTTCTACCCCGCCCGCTTTATAATTGCAGCTACGACGACATCGAGGAGATCAACAACGCGCTGATGGCCCTCAAGGATTCTAAGGGGCTGGAGGTCCCCATCCACGTGGACGCGGCCAGTGGCGGCTTTGTCGCACCCTTCCTCCACCCGGACATCAAGTGGGACTTTCGGCTGCCGCTCGTCAAATCCATCAACACGTCCGGGCACAAGTTTGGGCTGGTGTACCCGAGCGTCGGGTGGGCGATTTGGCGGGACAAGGAGGAGCTGCCGGAGGATCTGGTGTTTCACTGCAGTTACCTGGGGGGGGATCTGCCCAACTTCACGCTCAATTTCTCACGCCCGGGCAACCAGGTGATCATTGCATGGCATGTTGATGAGCTGTCAATATTGATGATGCTAGAGGAGGTGGGGGCAACCACTGGTGATGTACATATCGAATATATTACAAATCGAGTATTGATGCAGTATAATGGACGCAGCCTATAACGTGGACATTGATTCATCATAAACTAACTCATGAATCGAAATGTTGATGAGCCCTCACTCATGCTTGTATAGGGGAGGTGGGGCCAATCAGGTATGTGATGTCGCGAGTATCATCGCAGTCTACGTGGCATGGCTTGTGATGAAGAGTTGAACACATGCCGGTGGTGAGCCAGTACTCCATCACACTGTCACACTCCACTTGTGCTAATCCGCATTTTCTGCTTCCGGACGTACCCCACGCACCGAGTATCAACCCCATCCGAATGATCGCGTTGTACAGGTGGTCGGCCAGTACTTCAACTTCCTGCGGCTCGGCTACGAGGGCTACCGGAGCATCCACCAGGCCTGCCAGAACGTCGCCCTTTTCCTCTACCGCTCCATCAACGAGACAGGCGTCCTCCGCTGCCTGACCGACGGCTCCCACTTGCCTGTGTTTGTCTTCCACACGACGAAAGATGCCATGTTCACCGTGTTTGACCTCTCCACCAAGCTGCGCGAGCACGGTTGGATGCTCCCTGCTTATCCTTTCCCCCGCAACCGCGAAGACCTGGCGGTCATGCGGGTGATCGTCCGCGAGGGGTTCACCCACAACATGGCCGAGCAACTGCTCGCCCACATCCATCAGTCGATCGATTTTTTCAAGCAGCACCCGCCGAAGAGCTCGCCGGAGGAGATCGCGGCGCAGGCGATGCGAGCGATGGCGATGGCTCGGGAGCAGGGGGCGCGCATGGGGCGCGCCGCGCTGCACAAGTGGGGTACCGTCGGTGGCACCAGCTTCAGCCACTGAGGGACTTTGTTTTTTTAACACCTAGTAGACAACACCTTCTGGTAGGCAACAAGGTGGGGGCGCGCATGCATCGGGTCAGGGCGCGTGAAGCAAGTGGGCAAGTGGGGGGCTGCGATCCTTGGATCAATTATCATGACCTGGAGTGAAAGTCCTTCAGAGGTGGGCGTAGCGGCCGGGCGGGGTGACTCCAGGTTGTCACGCGCAGCCGGCAGCACCTGCCGGGTTCTCTTGACGCCCGGGAAGCAGTGAAGGCTGATGAAGCGAGGCGGCCGACTCGTGGGGGTAGCTGGGACGTCTTATTCTGGCCGCTGCATGGCAGCTCTGTGCATGGCGCGATCGGTGCATATGCATGGCGGATGCCGGGGCAAGCGACGGCGGGCAGCCAGGCGCCGGTGGCTGTCCGGGATGGGGCCCCAGCGCGTCGACATACTTCACGCGGCGCGCTAGCTTGTGGGCGAAACTTTTTGCCCTGGCCCTCCAGTGCTTCATCAGGTTTCTCAAAATTAAGCAAGTTACTGTAGTTGATTCTGCAAATCAGGGCCGGATGCCATGTGCTTCGAGACTGCTACCGAATTCTCAGTCATAGGTTCAAGTCTGAAGTCAGTATGCAATGGTCTGAGCGCACCAGGGGGATCACACGCGAGCGTGCAGCTAGTATATATGTACTCGGGGGTAATTAATTAATTAACTAATTGGGGGTGAAGTACGGCGAACACCGCCACTTGGCGGCGTTGACAGTATATGATGGGATGCCCCGTGTGTCTGATATTATTAAGCAGCGTATAATACAGTTTGCTGGCCATCTAGCCCTTACTAATCAGGTTGATACAGATGAGGGCCCTGCTGGTTCCTTGCGAACTGGCCAGCCCGGGAGATATCTTCTTACATGGTCATGCCCTGCCAGGGTTAGGCGACGCGGTGGCCAACATTGGACATACCGCGACATGATTTTAGCTGACATGCAGAGCAAAGACGCTGTTGGGGTCATCCGCTCAACCCCGCTTACTCAGATATGGTTGGATATGCAGGATAAGCAGCGTTGGGCGGATATAATATCAAAGACTCAGTGGGTCCTAGGAAATATAGAAAGCATGGTAGGCATAGTTTGTGTGCAAGATTAGCTCCTTCATAAATACTTGAGGCCCATAATTTAGACTAGCTGTGGACATACATGTATAGATACATACTGACGCCTTGGGAATTCAGTGCTCCGTGGTCCCCCAACGGGAATGCGAGACTATTTCATTCCTTAATTAATTACATATCGGAGTGTGTGCGTTTTGCATTGAATTGAATTGAATTGAATTGTAACATAACTCCGTTGGGAGTATATGTAGCACATAGCCCAGAGAAGGGGCATATGGCCTATCATACATTCTAAGCTACTTCCTGCAAGGGTGGGAATGTAAACAACACTTGCTCTAGGTGCACTAGGGCACCTGCACCACCCAGAGTTTCAGGCAACACCCAGCGAAGGGGAGCCTGTCATAGGTGGGGAAGATCATCATGGCTATACAAGAGCTAGGACATGGCTTCTCTACAGAGAGCATCTCTCTGCATGGCATAGAATGGCGAAATTCTTAATGCAACATCCATGGGGGTCCCGTTATAGGCAGGGCTTGGCTAAATCCTGTAGACAACATCCATGGGGGCCATTATGGGCGCACATGCGCGTGGGCCACATGCTAGGCTAAGCCTGACTAATCTACACTACTGGTATGAATTCCCTAGTCTGGGGTGGCAGGAGGGGGCTGCCAGGGCTTGTGGTCAACGTGGATGACCGCCCCCCTCCAGTATACCGGCTTCCCCCCTGCGCTGTGCCGGAGCTGAAGGTAGGCCGGCCATAGCTCGCGTCGCCGCTGTTGCTGGGCCAGGGTCAAGTCGTCGTCCAGCGTGAAGCGAGTCCTCGAGAGCTTCTTGCGGCATTTGAGGAACGACAGCTTGTCCGCCATGTACTTAAAGGTGAGGAGCACGGGTGCCGGGCCAGCCTTCCCCCGCGCGCGGGGGAGGCGGACAGCCGACATGTCCAGCTCACCAGTGAGTAGCATGGGGGCAAGAATGTCGCGCTTAAATGCCTCAAGAAGGGTCGTGGAGGTCTCACCTGCCGGCTGGTCGAAGTGCTTGACGATGACATTGTGGCTGCGCCGGGCGATGTCGGTTTCCTCGCGAAGGTCGAGGGCTTGTTGCTTGAGTTGTGCCGAGATGGTGGAGGTGGTGGAGGTGGTGTGCTGCTTAAGCAAGTCCGCCCAGGTGGAGGGAGCATCGCCGGCCGGGCCAGCAGACGCCGGCTGGGCGGCGATGTCCTTCACCGCCTGGGCGGTGAGGCCGGCGGTGTCATGCAAGCTCTCAAGGGCGTTGGCGGTGGCTTGAAGGCGTTGGTCGAGGTCGAGGAGCTGGGCTTTGATGTCGGCAGTGGAGGCGGAAATGGCAGTGGAGGTGGAGGCGGCAGCGGCGGAAATGTGAGGAAGTTCAGCAGCCAGCGTGCCACCCATTGCTGCGACGTCAGCAGCAAGGGGGGTCACGTGCTGCTGAAAGGCTTCCGTGAGGATGGAACGTTTCGCATAGCGTTTTGCATAGTCGATGTATAATCTTATCGACGACCATCGCCACGGACCGGGGGCGAATTGATCTGGATTTTTTGTCACGAGCCGAATACATTAGTGATTAATTATTAAATTAAACATGTGCTCCCGTTGGGGAGTCGCGGAGCACCAGAGACACTTCAATTCTCTGAGTGACGAGTGTGCACAGCGGGCAGGCGGGGGGGCAGAGAACCCCCCTTTCCCTCATGCCACAGCCATGCCTCAGCCGGGTGCACAATCGGACCCGTCGAAATGATCCGGCATCCCCTGTGGACCTGCAATATGACCCGTGTGAGCATTTCATAGCTATTGAGACGTGAGCAAACAACAACGGCAGTGCTAGGCGAGACGCATAGGCTGGCGGATGTCTACAGGTTGGCTACTGGTTAGTAGGCTACCAGTTGGAGGCATGCATGGTTAAGTCATGCCCTGCATTGGCGTTGCACATGGGACGGAGCCCTAGGAATGTCCAGCTAGCCATGGCTGACCGCGGCGCTCATAACTTTCACGTTTGGGCACCAAATCCGGCTGTGAAGATCACAATCGCTTCGTCTTTCTAAGACGCACACGCTGATAATTCTTTTCCCGAAACTAAAACGCAATATTATGGCGGGCAAACGCTCGACTACGCAACGCAGCCTCAGTGGCGGCTGCGCTGAGCCAAGAAAATTCGCCTGCGGCTCTGGCTGCAGCTCCGCCCGGCCTATCAGGCAGCCGTGACACTAGTACTCAAGCGTTAGTAGTGCACTCGGCTCCTGCGACCTCGCCCTCGGCCTCCCCTGATCCCAAACGCAACCGCCCAGCGGAATCGCGCCCACCAGAACCGCCCGCTCGGCTGATATATATCCTTCAATGGCGCCGACCACAACAGGACCAACATGGCCTCGACCAGTGCCCTGTCCTGCACTCTCTTGTACGGGGACTACGCCTCGCTTTACGACCTGTGCCTTCATCTGCACAGCATCAACCGCCTCATCTACGAAGACGCCGGCACATGGTGTCCCCTCACCGCTATGTGACGGACCATCCCCAACCCCGCCGCCCCCGCCAAGTTCAGCACCTCATCCTCTGCTGACTTCTCATGCGCTCGGATGGCGAGATCTGGGCTCCTACCATTTCCCGGCAGCCACCTACCGCTCCATCGTTAAGGAAGCCCTCGAGAAGCACGTGACACCCCTTGCCGCAGATGTGGCAGCAATGGGCAGCACGCTGGCTGCTGAGCTCCCTCACATTTCCACCACCGTCACCTCCACCTCCTGGCACCCTCCACGCCTCCACGGCCCGGGCTCCACTGCCGCCTCCACCTCCACCGCCGACATAAAAGCCCAGCTCCTCGACATCGACCAGCGCCTCCACGACAACGCCATCGCCATTGTGTGCCTGCAAAACACCGCAGGCCTCACCGCCCAGGCGGTGAACTGGGACATCGCCGCCCAGCTGGCCTCTGCTGGCCCGGTCAGCGATGCTCCTCCCATCCAGACCTGGGCGGACATGCTGAGCACCACACCACCCGGCTCTGGACACCGCCTCCACCAACGCGGCACAGCTCAAGCAACAAACGCTCGACCTCCATGAGGAGGCCGACATCACTGACCCAGCGCAGCCACAATGTCATCGTCAACGGCACTGACTTCGACCAGCCGGCAGGTATCAGAACTCTCTTGCCAAAGCGACAATCTTGCCCCCATGTGCACAACTCATTGGACCGTGAGCTGCGGATGTCGGCTGTCCGCCTTCCCCGCGCGCGGGGTAAAGCTGGCCCGGCTTCCGTGCTCTCAGTCACTGCATGGCGGATAAGCTGTCGTTAAGAGGGGACATGCCTAAAGGGCACTTTTCTGGAAACCATACCTATTATGCATGTGCTAAAAATCCAATGATGATTGGGGACCATAAATATGATTTTAAAAAAATTCCAGCCACTTGGGGGGGGTACTAACCCCCACCATACACCGGTAACGCGCTATGTAAAATAGAAAAAGACGCTATTTTAGTCACATTTTTCCTAGGGCAGTGGGCAAACATGTTGGGACCAAATCACATATTCCCATATAGTTCCCTGACTTTTGAGAAAGTCTGCCTGATTTTGAGCACAGAATAATCATGTTTAGACACATTGATGGATTTTCCCGCAAAAAGGGTACTTTTTTCCACAAAAAAAATCAAATCATTAACACATGGAATAGTGCCAAATCATATATTCCCAAATACTAGAGGTTGGGGGACATGCAGCCCCAAATTTTCAGGTCATTCTGACAAGCGCAGCCCTATTTGATGGATATTCCTAGATCACCACCTGTGATGACGCTGACGGAGGTTTTAGCTATTATTTAACCACACTAACACCCGTTTATTATACATCTAAGCCACGTGAAAACTGGCCAAACCACATACTACCATCCTCTGCACATATGGTACCTCCTATGTTCAAGGTTTGACGACGTTCGATCTGACAAGAACTGCGGCCAAGTTACAACCATTCCAAGACGGCCACCCATGTAGACACTACAAGGAAATTATAGTAACCATTCAGCCACACTAGCACCTCCTTCTTCATCAAAGACATCTGCAAACTGACCAAAGCACACATAATTAACTATGTAGCTTGCACGCTGACGGCAACGCATGCTCAACGTGGGGGGTCATTGTGACAAGAACTACTCAAGTTGATGGGTTTCCTATATGACCACCTGCAACAAGGCGCTAAGGACCACTCAGTTAGTTAGTAACCCCACAGTGCCACTTCATATGCCATCCAACATGCATCAAAACCATGCTGAGTATGTTTACAATGTACAAAGCTAGGGGTGCATGGCCACGCACCTCATATCTGTTCATCATCCCTCCAGCATGGCCAGCCTTGTAAATATGTTCATAGCTAGCCTTGACGATGGTAGCCCTGATATGCCTAAGCAGCATTTCCTATGTTTCTCCCAGGTTAGAGTGTAAGGTTGATGCCAACGAAGCTAATCAACTCAACAACACCTCCTAAACTGTCCTCCCCGGCATGGATGACAAACTGGGACTATGGATCGAGCCGGCAAGGAACCAAGTAGGAACATGGTATATATAGCTTGCATGCATGCAGTCATGCATGTCGACCAGCACATTGTAGTCTTGTCATAATATCATAACAAAGGAAAGCTCAAACAACCATTGGTGCCAGCTATCTACATGCAACGAGCCACGAGGTAGCCATGGCTGACGGCGGAGCTCCGATAACTTTCACGTTTGAGCACCGAATTTAGTCGTGAATATCACAATCGCTTCGTCTTTTTAAGACGCACATGCTGATATAATTTTCCGACGCTATTACGCAATATACGATGAGCAAACGCTTATCGACGCAACGCAGCCTGACGGCTGCGCTCGAGGCAATGAAAATACGTCTGCAGCTCCGGCTGCAGCTTCGCCCTCAGGTCCGGCAGGCAGCGGTGACACTAGTCGTGCACTGGTGGTCGCCCAGCCCCCTCCCGGGCTTCCTGCCTCGCCTTCAGCCTCGCCCGAGCCCAAACGCAGCCGCCCAACCGAACCTAGCTGGTCTGATGTCGACTTTGACGTTGACGGGTTATTTTCCACCTTCGACGTCAACAGACGGTCCCGGCTATTTCGACAAGCCACACATCCGGATGTTGGAGCTCCTGTACGTTCTATGGGTCGTATGCCTCCCTTCTTGACCTGTGCCAGCGCCTCCACCGCCACTCGGTTTTCACTCTGAATATAGTTTAATTAACGCATGCGGGAAAGATAGGGCCGCTATGCCTTGGCCTGGATGTGGAAGGCTGTCTGCGACATGGGATGACTGATTCGATCTGTACAAAGGGTTTTCCTGTTCGCCCGAATTTTCCTTGGATGACCCGGTTGTTTATAAGGGTCGGTGGCGATTAATAAGTGGTCCGAGAAAATTAATTGGTAGGTGTTATACGACTTGCTTGCAAAGATTCGTGTTTGGTTGCACCAGCTGAGGTAATAGGTGGGGACCTGTAGGGTCGGCTGGTTGCTGTTAATGAATCTTTGGCTGATTTGTTTTCCTTAGTGAGTCGTGATTAATTATTGTATAGTGGATTCGGACCGGCCCAAGGGGGTCGATGGGCAAGTTTATTGGTTGTCAGACTTGGGAACCTTGTACAACTACCTGTACGGTTAACGCACTAGCCTGGGCCGGGGTGCGTGGCCACGTTGTTTGTAGTGGCGTTTTCAGCACTGTTCAGGCCGGCGTGTGACGCATGCTGGTGTTACTTAATTTAGGATGATGTCAGCTTGTGTGTCGGCGGGCCATGCCTTCAGCAAGCTAGGCAGGCAATGATCCGCAATTGTTTCTTTCCCCGTCCCTCCCACCCTGGAGGCTTCTTGCTTCCGCGTGCGGATTGAGAAACCGTAAGGCCACTGTTAACTGCTGCATTTGTGGCAGGGCTCCACTTATTGTATTCAATCAAATGCTGGTCTTCTTGGGAGCTCAGTGATCTTAAAAATGCTTCCACAGCCAGTCTGACGGCCAGTTTCAGTTCCGCGTCGGTGACCTGTCTGGCTGGTCGCGACCGCGCCTTCAGCTTGCCGCCCTCTTTTCCATCCTTAAGCGTTCTTCCGCGGAACTCTGGCAACCCGTCCCCTTGGGCGAATTCACCCTCCACCACCTCTCACAGCACGTGGCGCCCCTCGCTTGCGAAATGCAACTTTTGGGTCGTAAGCTGGCTGCTGAGCTCCCCACCATCCCCACCGCCACCGCCACCGCCACCCTCCTCGCCTCCCCCCCCCCCCCCCCCTCCGACTCCATCACCGCCCAGCTCCGCGACATTGACCAGCGCCTTAAGGACAATGCAATCGCCATCGAGGTCAGTGCAAAACACCGCAGGCCTCACCGCCCAGGCGGTGAAGGACATTGCCGCAAAGCCAGCCCCGGCTGGCCTGGCCGGCGATGCTCCTCCCATCCCGACCTGGGCGGACATGCTTAATTAATTAAGGGGTCCGGACGGACCTGCCCCCCCCAAAATTGAATACACATGTTTTGCACTCAATACCCATGCTGGCAATGCAAATGATGATGGGGGACCATAAATATGACCCTTGGGCATGCATCCCACTACTTGTTGAGTTCAAGGCCCATCACAATACATGTGCAGGGAGCTAAATCTGGCAAGGACACGTCCAACAAGCACGGATTGCCTAGGACAACCCCCCCACACTTGTGTACCAAACACCATAAAAAGTTCAAATCCCCACCCAGACCAAAGAATGGAGCTGATTTGCAGCACCAAAATCGCACGTCTGGGCATACTTATGCAGTTTACCGAAAAATACGTCTTTTTTGTGACTAAAAAAACAAAATCAAATCAAATACGCATGGGTTGGGCCCAGGGAGATAAAAATAACTTCCACAGGGTAGGAATATCAATGGCACCAATTTTCAGCTCATTCTGACCACGTATGTGAACAGCCAACACTTTTGTATGAAAAAAAAAATGCACGAAAATACGGTTTTATGCCAAATGGCTGCACCAATCACAACCCTGCCCACCACCAAGTGGGGCAAACAAGGTGCCAGCAAGTTATTTATCATGCAAACTATCATGGTCTCAAAATTCAGGTCATTCTAAGATAGAATCATGGCATAAACTACTGCCATCAACTGCCACCCCTCAACCCTAGTATAGACTGGCATGAGCTCAAACATAACCCTTTTCATCACCTGCCCACCACAAATCATCAGAATCCTAACATAGACGGCTGCCAATTGAGTTATACAAACAGCCACCAAATGCAGGATCAAGGTGAGCATGAGCCTTGAGTACTAGAGAGGTCATTCATAGCATGCAGCACCACACTATGGTAGCATAGTTGGCAATCTTCATTGGTAATAACAGAAATGTTTAGAGGCCCAAGCAACGTTCAATAGCAACAGAAACATGTGGGATTAGATGGGTGACTCGTACATGCTAGCCACACCCCACACCTCACCATGGTTGTAAACCATGCTCAACAATAAGGTGCATAAACAGCATGCTCATATACACGTGCTATGCTGACTTAGAGTAGAGGATGATGCCTCGATCAACCAGCAATAATAACACAATGTTCTAACCCTGCAGGTTCACATCACCCCGTTCAAAAACCAACCAACAAAACAGAACTGTAAGCGCAAACACGAAATACAGCAAAGCCATAAGAGAAATGGCTTGCAGCCATCCTCATAAGCATGGCTAGCATTCTTGAGAGCACATTGATTGTGATGCATAGTGGCTGTGATCGATCCACAAATCTAATTAAAGAGAACACACACGTAAGCATAGCTTACACATATACAAAGCATGGCCAGCAAGAGAAGTATAGCCACCTTGTTTCCCAGCACGTTGAGACGCACGGTTCATATGCTCGCCAGCTTGTTGCAACGGTCATGCCGCCCTCGAGGCATGCCGGGGTACGTGTTGAATATGCAATATAAGCACTCTGCCATCCAAATCCTTCTATATATATCATTATTTCTTTCCGCCGCCCCCCCGGTGACAGCCTCGACTCTTTGGGGGTATGTCTTGGAAGGATATCACGCCGGCTGCCGGCTGCCGTGGCATCTCCCGGCCGCCCGGCAGGAAGAGCTGCTTTCCCTGGACGAGCGGGTGGGTCAGGAGGTGGTCGAGTTCGTCACGGCGGTGGCTCGAGACGCACAGGTCTCGGTGCGGGCGGCCTACCTCGCGGGCGGCGCCGACCTGGGCCTCATGTCCCCGCGGCAGCTTCGCCTCTTCTTGGACGCCCAGGCCCCGCCTCCCGGCCCGGTTGCCAGTGGGGGCTTTCTCATCACCTCCCTCAGCCTGGCGCAGGCCGCCATGCTGCGCGTGGAGTTCGGGGCCCCCATCGCGGTTCAGGGCGGCCAGGCCATCTTGGTGGACTCGGCCGGGCGCGCCCAGCCCCTAACCGCGGGGACGCCTGTTTCTGCCTTCCTCCACGACATCCTGGAGTTGGCAGGCATCCCGCACGAATGGCACCCCGCGGCTGACCAACCGGTCGGCATCCTCTCGCGCGCCCAGATTGCTGCTCTCCCGGGTTGCTGGGAGGCCGGCTGGGACCCGCCCCCCCCTCATGTCCGGTCCCTTCTGGAGGGGGACGACCCCGAGTCGGGCTCCTGTGCCATCTGCCTTGAGCCCTTCCGGCCGGGGGATGGCTTGTGTCGCCTGCCCGCGTGCGGCCACACATTCCATCAAGCGTGCATCGCGCGCAGCTTGCTCCACTCCGTGCCGCGCTGCCCGTTGTGCCGGGCTGTTGTGCCGCCCCCTGGGACTGCGCTTCCTCTCGGCCCGCCCCCGGTCTCGCTGGGTCCCCTGCCGGGTCCCCACCGGGCCCCGGGGCCAGCTGCCTCCCCGACCCCTCGGCCGCCGCCCCCGGCCTCGTTGCCGGGGCCTGGGGTGGTCGCGGGCGCGCTGGCGAGTCCCCCTGGGAGGGGCGCCGGCGTTCTCGATCCCCCTCCGCTGGGGGTCTCCCCGGTGGGCACTGCCTCCTCCGTGGCCCCGGCGGGCATGCCGGGCGCTGGTCGGGTCGTGGTGCGCGCGCCTGCCGGCCCGGCTGGGGAGACGCCGCAGGCCCCACGTCCTGCCTTTGCTGGCGCCGCTCCCCGCCACTCAGCGCCCGCCGACGGCCTTCACCGGTGTGCCGTGCTGCTTCCCACGGGGTCCCCGTGTGCTGGTGTGTTCCACAACCGTAACCTCCTCTGCCAGCACCTTCGCGCTGTGCACCCCGATCTCGGCGCGGCGGATCTGCAGGCCATGAGCTGTTACCGGTGCCCGGAAGCTCACTGCCAGCGGGTGTACTCCATTCACGGGCGCGCTCAGCACGCGCGCGCCTGTGTTGCTCAACGGCCCCTCAACCGGCCAGCAGTCCCGGCCCCCTCCCCCCCTCCCGCCTCGGCTCCCACCGGCTCCCAGCCCCCGCCGCCCGACTACTCGGCCAGTTGGCGTTGGCTTGACACGGTTCCCTGGGATGCATGCGCCATCAACCCGACGTCTACCCTGACCGACCTCCCCCACCGCGCGCGTAGCCTTTTCGCGCAATGTGCAATCGTTTCTCTCCGGCGCATGCACGCCGCTCCGGACGACCCGCTGGGCTTTAAACTGCACATGGTGACCCCCCGCCTGCTCCTCACCCCTCTCGGGCGTGGTGTGCGCGGCCTCCAGGGTGCGGTTATTGCCCGTTGCCGACGCTTTCTGCAGGGGGACTGGGAGGGGCTGTTTGGCGTGCCGCCCCCGCGCACGGCCCGGCTGTCGGGGGAGGTCAACTTCGAGCGGGTGGCCGCCGACGTCATCCGCCTCGTCCGCGAGGGGCAGCTCAGCCGGGCCATGACCCGCTTGGAAATGGCCAAGCTGGCCCCCGCCAATGCGGCTACCCTGGCGGCCTTGGAGGCTCTTCACCCTGCGGAGCCCGGATTCCAGCTGCCCGTGCCGGACCCCCTGCCGGCCCCCCTCCGGCTGGACCGCGACTGCTTCCTGGAGGTGATGCGTGCGGTCCCGCGGGCTTCCTCTACCGGGCCGTCGGGCTGGCGCTACGAGCACTTGGAGGTCCTGGTGGGGCATGGGGGCGAGGACATTCTCTTTGACACCCTCATTGACCTGGCGGCTGGTCGCGTTCCTCCCGCTGCGCGCGAGTGGTTAGCGGGCGCTCGCCTCCTCGCTCTGCTCAAGGGTGTCTTGCCCCCCCCGAGGGCAAGGTGCGCCCGATCGCCTGCGGTGAGGTGCTCCGCAAGCTCGTGGGCAAAGTGATCTGCCGCCAAAAGGCGCCCGAGCTCCGTGCCTTTTTCTGCCCGCCCCTCGCAGCGGGTGAGACCTCGGTGGCGGCCCAGCTGGGGGTGACGACTCCAGGCGGGGCGGATATCCTCATCCATTCGGTGCAGGCCTACCTCGAGGCCCACCCCACCCACGCTGTCGTCAAGGTCGACTGCCACAACGCGTTCAACAGTCTGTCCCGCGCCAGCATGTTTGCGGCCGTCATGGAGTCCTTCGAGGACTTGTACGCTTGGACAGCCGTGTGCTACGGCCAGCCCGGCCAACTGGTTCACATCATGGAGGACGGCACTCGCGGCGGCCTGCTGTCGCGGTCGGGCACCCAGCAAGGGGACCCCCTGGGACCCCTGTACTTTGCCGCCCCCCTCCAGGGTTGCCTCCAAGCGGTCCATGCTGCCCACCCGGCGGTCGCTATTCAGGCCTACTTGGATGATATCTACCTTCTGGGCCCTGTGCCGGACACCACCGCGGCTCTGCTGGCACTGCAGACCGCGGTGGCCGACATCAACCTCCAGTTGACCCTGGCCAAGTGCGCGGTGTACTCGCCCCAAGGTGATTGCTCCGGCTTTCCGCCCCAGCTCTTGGGCCGGGACGAGCGCCTCCATGGGTTGGATGTCCTCGGCGTTCCGGTTGGCGACCCCGCGTTTGTCATCGATGCTCTGCGGGCCGCCCTCGAGGCACGCACTGAGGTACTGCCCTTGATTGCGCGCCTTCATGATTCGCAGACCAAGGGTCTGCTTCTGTGGTTTTGCGCTCACCCTCGCGTCGTTCACTGGCTCCGGGGCGCTCTTCCGGCTCAGGTCCGGCTGGCCGCCGAGGGCCACGACGAACGCATCCAGTCGGCCTTGGCGCAGCTGGTCCCGGGCCCCGACCTCCCGCCACATGCTATTCGCATTGCCTCCCTGCCTGCACGGATGGGTGGCTGCGGTCTGACTCGTGCCGCCCGGCTGGCCCCAGCAGCATTTTTGGGCTCCGTCGCTCAGTCGTGGGCGGAAAGCTGCCGGCTCCTGCCCCTTTTGGCAACGGCAGCGCCTGACCTCCTGGACCCCAGCAGCCCTTTGCCCTTCGTCACCGCCATCCAGGAGGCCTATGCTGAGATCCAGCAGGCCTGTTCTCCCGTCCGTGCCGCTCAGGCGGTACAGCGCCACCTCCCTCGCGGCACTCCCTCGGTCGCCTCCGTTCAATCTCCCGCCGCATTCCCTGCTCGCGTCATCGATAAACACCAGAAAACCTACGCGGGTATTCTGCACACGGCTGATTGGATTGCTCTTTTCGCGGACCTCAACGCCCAGGGACGTGCGTGGCTGTTCTCGCTTTCCTTGCGGAGTGTGGGCTCGGCGTACCTTCGTGCTCTTCCCATGGCCCCCCCATTCGCCTTGGCTCCCAGCCACTACTCGGTGGCGCTCCGGCACCAGCTATTTGCCCCGCAGCCTCTTGTTCCGGCCGGGCGGCCTTGTGGTAGCTGTGGGCAGCCGCTGGATCCCACGGGGACTCACTACCTTGCCTGCATGGGGGGCCAACAGAATCAGAATTGGTATTTGTATTTGCACACTGTCCTCCTGACGGTGGTGCTCGCCATGATTCGGTCGGTTTTCCCCCACGCGAACATCCGGTCCGAGGATGCGGATGGCGCTGCCTTCTATTCCCCCAACCACCGGCCTGACATCGTGGTGCTGGACTTTGAGGGGGGTGGCCGGCATCTGCTTATTGACGTTTCGGTGGCGCGGCCCTTGGCTCTTAGCCACGTGGCTGGGGCCTCCCTCACGGCAGGTTACACGGCGGACCGGGCGGAGCGGGCCAAGCTCCTGGCCTACGGCGACGTCGGGCACCATCGTGTGGTGCCCTTTGTCCTGGAGGAGTTTGGGGCCATGGGGCCCCTGACCTCCGCCTTCTTCAAGGAGTGTTGCCGGCTCCGGGAGGACCGGCTGGACCTGGAGGGCCAGCGGGCCCCATGGTCGGCGCGGACCTGGACGTCATATTGGCGTCAGCGCTTGTCGGTGGCGCTGACTCGGGCCATGGCTGACATCATGCTCCGCCGTACGCGGGCTGATTTTGCGGTGCAGCAGGGCTATTAGGTTCCTCCCGTTAGGCGTTTCCATTGGTCTTATCGTAGTATAGAGCTTTGACATGGCTCTGTATATAGGTTTATAGCTGGGCGTTTGCTTTGGTTTGAGTGATTTCACTCTGCTGTAAGTAATTATATTTTTAATATATATCATTACATTAACGTAGCAGCTTACCTTGATATTACCCAAATCAATCCTAGACAGGATTTCAGAGCTTGCCACGCATAACGTAAGCGAATCGGTTGAAAGCTGCCGGAAAACTAGAGACGTGCATGCAGCAAGCGGCGAACAAAACAACGCACCCTTCCAGGAAACCGTGCTGAAAGCTTAGAATAAAGGGATTTCTAAACGCAATAGACTTCGGGGGTAACCACTGGATATAATAGACGTACAATGGCATGCTATCTTTCCTGACAAGGCGCGCAAGAAATGCCAGCCACCCATGGACGGGTTGACAGCGCATAAAGCAGGACCTGGCGTTTTCTTTCCGAAAATGACGAGGAAAAGTAATAAAATAAAAGGTTCTTTAACATTTTCAATCTCCCCGTTAATGAACGTTGCTTTCTGCATCGCTAGGGACTAAGAACCTTTGTAATTATCGCTGTAGGCATGTATTGCTGCTTATTCGTTGCGGCAAGATTTCCGGGCCAGACCCCCTCGCAAACGCGGATGAAAAATGGCATCGATCTCGTCAATAATGCATCTTCGGCTACGCAAGATCATGATGAAACTTTGATTTGACGCATCTGCATAATTTTCTGCGGTCTTATTGCCATATTACTGCATTTATTACCGAACGCACGTCGCCATGGCCAACTTGGCGCAAGGGTTACGCGCATCGTGCACCACAATTTCACGTGCTGAGCCAGCGTCGGGTACTGGCGCGAATTTTTTGGCGCGAAATAATTCCGGTCCGTCCGGACCCCTTAAGCAGCACGCCACCTCCACCACCTCCGCCGTCGCAGCACAGCTCTAGCAGCAGACACTCGACCTCCGCGAGGAGGCAGAGCTCGCCAAGCGCAGCCTCAACGTCATTGTCAAGAACCTCGACATGGAGGAAGGTGAGAATTCCGAGAAGCTTGCACGTGCGTTTGAGAGAGAAATTCTTAGTCGCATGGGCCTTACTGGTGAGATTGAGCTGGTCGCCCACCGCCTTCCCCGTGCGCGGGGTAAGGCAGGGGCTCCCCCGCTCCTTCTCACCTTTAAGAACCCGGCGGACACGATTTCTATTCTCTGACGCCGCAAGCGGCTCGAGAAGACTCACTTCACCGTGGACGACGACTTGACCCTGGCGCAGCAACAACGTACGGTGACGGGAGCTATGGCCGACCTACCTCCAGCTCCGGCAGACCAAGGCGGGGCAGCCGTTGTACTCAGTGGAAGGGGGCGGCCACTGATCTACGTCGGCCACAAGCCCTGGCAGGCGACCCCCGCGCCAGGCCCCAACGACTCCTGACGCCCCAGCTTAGGGAAATACAGCAGTACTTAGTAGTAGTGCAGAATATATAGACCGTGGCCATGTGCATGTAAGCCTCCTACAGGCTCTATAACAGCCATGACTCACGAGTCTCATTTAGCCATGTACATGTGTGCCTATGATGTGCCACACTCCAGATGATGCCTAGCTTTATTTAGTTATGCCGTGCCCATGCGGAGAGCTGCTCTCTGCTGAGATGCCGGCACGCTCTACTAGCTCTTGTATAGCTATGCTGATCTTCCCCACCTATGACGGGCTCCCCTTAGCTGGGCGTTGCCCGAGACTCTGGGTGGTGCAGGTGCCCTAGTAGTGCACCTAGAGCAAGTGTTGTTTACATTCCCACCCTTGCAGGAAGTAGCTTAGAATGTATTATAGGGTCATATGCCCCTTCTCTGGGCCATGTGCTACATATACTCCCAACGGAGTTATGTTCCTAATTAATTAATTAATTAATCTACATGCAGTCACACAAATGCAATATCTCCAACATCATCATCACTATAACACTTCCATCCCTGCACGATAACATGCAAAGAAACCATCGGCGGCCCTTCATGCAGCGCAGGAGCGCTGTGATGCCGCTGCGGCCTGCGAAGAGAGGGTGCGTCACTCTCAAACAACAAGAAGCGTCCATACGTACAACATCCTTGCCAAAACACGTTTCATGAAATGCCTTATACCTTCCCGAAGAGCTGTAGGCTGCGACTGAAGGGGCCCTGATGATCCGACCTGATCTGACGGGCATCAAGGAAAACAATCTAAAGCTGCCAGGTATTCGACAACAAAACGTTAAGCGACGGCGAGGCCGGCTGCTAGCTGGCGGAAACTGCCCGAAAAGAACGCAAAAAACCTCGAACGATGAGCTCATAGAAGAAAGCACTGATAGCAGATAACATTCGCGACAAATCGATCTGTACCTCGCCCTCGTAAATCCCTCGCCCAGGCGCGCAACAACAGCCGTTCTTCCATGGACAGGTCAGACACGCACTGCGCAGGTCTGAACAATTACTTACCGATAATGGCCGAAAATCTGGCAAAAAGCACCAGCTCGGTTTAGAATTCGATGATGCAACCGATATTAACGCCTGCTTCACGGTCAGAACAACCCCCAAAACGGCGATTTTACAGCCGCTATCATGAATTCTATTTCATTCCGCGCGACCAAAAAATTCAGATTACCCCCCATGCCGATGGCATAAAAGAACAACAGCGATATTGTACATAAACCAGCTGATTTCCGCCACAAACTAACATCATAAACTCATCGTCTTTTACATTCGAGTATAATTTTTGCATTTCGCCTGCCCTAGTATGGTATAGTTTCGCCTGAACGCAGTCGCCATGGCCACTTCCGCAAGGGGTGCCGGCGCGCACCGTGCACGTGAAATTTACTGACCTTAGGTTCCGGCGCAAATTTTTTGGCGCCAAAAAATTCGGGCATGTCGTACTGAAGACCTCAAAGGTTTAGCTAAAAAACTAACAATTCGCGTGCGGGATCAGTGCAATTGTTTCTGGTGGCCAGGAGTAAACAGTTGTATAAAGCTCTGCTGCAATCGCTTTCCCGCCACAGTTGTAAGGAATCACCACATGCACATTGAAACACAAGTATCACTCGACGTACTGATTATTAATTACATGCCACATTAATTAACACGTGACTGCAACAAATTTTTAGCTATCTGCTCATTTTATAGTGTTGCGGCAGGCTCAAAGGGGGCCGATCTGCCGCCTGTAGCGTAGCCTACACCATGTAAGGTGCTTGTTGTTACATAGGACTAGAGAGAAGGGGACCGGCGTTGAGCCGGTACTAGTGCCTGCTGGCAACCGTGCCCGCCCTAGTAGCTTGATTGAGGGGGGCGCGGCGCCTTGAGACATGTGCTTTGTTTTTTCATTTTCACACCGTACTTAGTTAGAGTGGTGTGGTGAACGTAGGGAGGCCTTTTTGCAGCTTGCAACTTAATTCCCACGTGAGGAAAGGTGGGCTGGCCGCTATGGGGGCCGCTTTGCGGCCACTATGGCAGTTATGCCCAGTGTAAGTCGACGCTGCCAGCCTCTCTGTTTCACGGAGAGGTGACCCGCTGTTCTTCGAAATATTGGTGCTGGTCCTAGGGTGTTCCCCCACATGGCGCTGGGGTGCGCCGGCCGAGCTCCAGTTGGGATCGGCCCTAAATGACTTGAAATTCGAAAGTCGATGAAGATTGAAGAGGGAATGCGGTTTTTAGAGAAGGCGGGTTTTAGCGGAGAGCCCTGCGAAAGGACAGCGCGAGGTGACGATCCCTGAATTGGAAGCACTAGATTTGCCCTCGGGTAAAGTGTCCGCCGGGGATTTTTTATCCCTGCATGTTAAGCGGCGTGCACGGGGGAAGCAGGGCGTTTTTCATATAGATTGGGGTCAAAACTGAAACCAGAGGCGGAGGAGGGTGCACCAATCATGGCATGCAGCGGCTGCCGTGGGTCGCCGGGGGGTCCTGCATGTCGGCATGGGGAGGGCGGCAGGCACCCCGTGTACCCTCTCGGCGCTCCAGCGAGCAGGCCCCTTCTGCCCTTGGCGATAAGGGAGAGGTGGGAAGCCATGGTAAACCGTGGGTGTTCATGCGCACTTATAAAAACTCTTTGAAAAATACTACAAGGTCTGGCAAGCCTGAAAAAAAAATTTCCCCTCACGGGGGGCCGGGCGCGGGAAAACTAAACACTAAGGCTCCGCTGCGCCCGCCCAAAGGCGGCAGGCTCTGCTTTGCCTTCGGCCGTTTTCCAGCGCCCCCCTCGAGGGGGGAGTTACGTTAAATAGTGCCGGAACCTTTTGCCGCCTGAGGCAAATCGGTCCGTAACACTATTTTGCCCGGAATAACCACTTCCGAGCACCCAAGTTAATTCGGCCGAATTAACTTGGGTGCTCGGAAGTGGTTATTCCGGGCAAAATAGTGTTACGGACCGATTTGCCTCAGGCGGCAAAAGGTTCCGGCACTATTTAACGTAACTAAAACCTGGCCTCGTGGAGGGGGGACGAAGAGCCCGAGACATCCGCCTAGGCCGCTGAGCACGCACCACTAAATGCGCCGGAGCTGCCCGGATTCGAACCCCTGACCTCCAAGGTGCACAAGGCGGCCGCTGAGCACGCACCACTAAATGCGCCGGAGCTGCCCGGATTCGAACCCCTGACCTCCAAGGTGCACACCCTGTGCACCTTGGAGGTCAGGGGTTCGAATCCGGGCAGCTCCGGCGCATTTAGTGGTGCGTGCTCAGCGGCCTAGGCGGATGTCTCGGGCTCTTCGTCCCCCCTCCACGAGGCCAGGTTTTAGTTACGTTAAATAGTGCCGGAACCTTTTGCCGCCTGAGGCAAATCGGTCCGTAACACTATTTTGCCCGGAATAACCACTTCCGAGCACCCAAGTTAATTCGGCCGAATTAACTTGGGTGCTCGGAAGTGGTTATTCCGGGCAAAATAGTGTTACGGACCGATTTGCCTCAGGCGGCAAAAGGTTCCGGCACTATTTAACGTAACTGGGGGGTGCGCATGGAACCCGGCAGTGAGGTCGGGCTTTCGTTTTAAGAAAATGCATTACATACCATAAAAAAGCTCAACTCGCGGCTGCGGCTGCGGCTGCGTCAAGGCTCGTGACACCATGGCGATGGTGAGCCTTGGCGCTAGGAGGTCCGCAGCCATCCGATGGTTATCATCACGATGGGGGGGATATAGAGCCAGTGGCAGTGGCTCTACCCACAGAAATCTATGCAGAAAAATCTACGCAGAAATCCCAGCGGCTTTGCCGGTGGGCTGGTGCTGGTGGAACAGTTGGGTGAGCTGGAGACGTTCCCAGGTGGCATAAGTCCTAAAGTGGCAGCACTGGCCGGGATTTTAATTAATTACATAATCACTAAAAAGGGGAAAAGCACTGGGATGCGCCCCTCTAACAAGGGGAACGCATGTGGCTCTAGCTGCCCTGCGTTCGCCGGGAAACCGTAGCGGCCACACGGGGGCGGGAGGGGGGGCACCATCATGCCAACAAGAGCCCAGCATTCCAAGTGGTTGCGTTCCTACATACCACCAGGTCTGGTGAAACGGCCTGGGTGGCAAGAGATGGAGATGTGGGATAAGATTGGACCAAGGGGGCATGTGCTGGGCCCCAGCATGGTGAACTGGCCTAACTTGCCAATGACTTGTACAATGATTTTGAGGGTGTGGCTAGGCTCAACAACCGTTAAAGCCTGCACACACTTATTGTAATAAACTTGTTTCTCTGGGAGGAAGGCGCTACAATGGACCTTAGCTTCAGCACCTATTTTTTGAGCTATCTGCTCATTTTATAGTTATGTTGCGGCGGGCTCAAAGGGGGCCGATCTGCCGCCTGTAGCGTAGCTCTACCGTACGTCACCTACACCATGTAACTGGTGCTTGTTGTTACATAGGACTAGAGAGAAGGGGACCGGCGTTGTGCCGGTACTAGTGTCTACTGGCAACCGTGCCCGCCCTTGATTGAGGGGGTCGCGGCGCCTTGAGACATGTGCTTTTGTTTTTTCATTTTCACACCGGGCCGTACTTAGGTGTGGTGAACGTAGGGAGGCCTTTTTGCAGCTCCCACCCACCCACCCTCGCTGCTGTTGGGGACAAGATTGGACCAAGGGGGCATGTGCTGGGCCCCAGCATGGTGAACTGGCCTAACTTGACAATGACTTGTACGATGATTTTGAGGGTGTGGCTAGGCTCAACTGTTAAAGCCTGCACACACTTATTGTAATTAATTAATAATTAATAGAATAATAATACACTTATTGTAATAAACTTGTTTCTCTGGTAGGAAGGCACTCCGATGGATCAACCTTAGCTTCAGCAACTATCTGTACATCAATTAACACGTGAGTTGTCTCACTTAATAAATCACGTGCCCCTACTGGGAGATCACTTAGCTAAAAGCTCACAAAAGCTGGGGGTTATGTTACAGTGATGGCAAGTAGTGATGAAGGAGACCACCTCCAAGTCTGTGGGGGCTCCGCGTGTGACCACAACCCTGTAACTAGGACCTACATAGCTTACACCATCCATTCCATCCCATGCTCCCCTCTGTTGCGTGCCCGACCCTTGGAACGGGCGCAACAATGGAATAAATTATGTATTTTGGCTTGTTGTCATAGTCCGTAGGACTTTGGGACTCATTTCGGGACTTAATTTGGGAATTGTCCCTTGGTCAGGACTTTTGTATGGAACTATGATAGTTTGTGTGATTCGGACTAGTTATTTTGGGCCTAGGTTGATGTATGAGATCTTCTAGGGGGCCGGCGCAGTCGCGCCGCGCTGCGTACTTTACAGCCGGTTAAGATCTTGTATTCATGCCTGGATTCTGTAGGTGAGGGTCGATGTCGACCCGAGGATCCTGTGTGGACTGCATGTTTCGGAGTTCTCTGGAAGGTCGGCGCCATGTCGGCGCCTCTTGCCAGCTTGGTGGCAGCCCTAGGTGAAATTGGTCCGCGAGGACGAGAGTCTCGTCCTCTTGGTTCGATGAATGTAAAGTGCGATGAAGCCTACACATTGAACCTGGGGCACTTATCCATTTGTAATTGGTCTTGCTGGCCATTATAAGTGTGTATTAAATAGCTTGGCATCAAGCCGCGGTGCCAGATATCTCACGACTCCAGTAGTGAAGCGCAATCTGCATTAGGCCACCTTGATTCTTCCTAATACCGGCACAGTTGATCTTTCGCGACGTAGCTCAGGCTAGGTGTCTGGGCTGGCACGTTACACTGGTTATCGGAGGTTTGTGTTGCTGGCTAGGTTAGCTAACTCTCGCAGCGAGAGCTAGTGTAGCCAGTTAGGAAGACCAAGGCGGAGCTTGGTGTAGATAGAGGTTCCATTATTCAACGACCGCTGGACAGGTCGGCGGCAATCCCGCAAGGGATTCAACGACGACCTAGACGGCGAGCGGCCAGTAAGGAATACTCGGCGGGGTCAGCAGCGATCCCGTGGTGTTGGGCTGTCGACGGTGGCGGCTAAAGCCCCAGTTTTCAACGACACCCGGTGGCGGCCAGAGCTCCGGCTTTCAACGACACCAGGTGGCGGCCAGAACTCAGGGTTTTCAACGATACTGACGGCAGTAAGGCATCGGTAAAGCAATAATATATATATTAAAAATATAATTACTTACAGCAGAGTGAAATCACTCAAACCAAAGCAAACGCCCAGCTATAAACCTATATACAGAGCCATGTCAAAGCTCTATACTACGATAAGACCAATGGAAACGCCTAACGGGAGGAACCTAATAGCCCTGCTGCACCGCAAAATCAGCCCGCGTACGGCGGAGCATGATGTCAGCCATGGCCCGAGTCAGCGCCACCGACAAGCGCTGACGCCAATATGACGTCCAGGTCCGCGCCGACCATGGGGCCCGCTGGCCCTCCAGGTCCAGCCGGTCCTCCCGGAGCCGGCAACACTCCTTGAAGAAGGCGGAGGTCAGGGGCCCCATGGCACCAAACTCCTCCAGGACAAAGGGCACCACACGATGGTGCCCGACGTCGCCGTAGGCCAGGAGCTTGGCCCGCTCCGCCCGGTCCGCCGTGTAACCTGCCGTGAGGGAGGCCCCAGCCACGTGGCTAAGAGCCAAGGGCCGCGCCACCGAAACGTCAATAAGCAGATGCCGGCCACCCCCCTCAAAGTCCAGCACCACGATGTCAGATATATATAAGTCCTTCTTGTCCCCTGTCTTACCCACGCGCGTAGAAACGGGGTTTTTGTTTCTTGTCGTAATCCATTTTCATGTTTGTAAACGTTTGTGAGCGGGTTGTCCCAAAGACAGCCCTCGTGAGCCGTGGGTGGACCCCCAAAGGGCAACGCTGCCTACGGCTCGAGGGTAGTCACCGGCTGGCCGTTGCCTAACTGTGTTGCCGGTGGCTGGACCTCAACGTCTTTCGTACTGTTTGTGAACGTTTTGTTTCTGCCTTGTGTTTCTCTCTCGCTGTGAGCACGTCACCTGCACGTAGAGGTATCCTGGGTGGGCTTTCCTCCCTTTCTTTCCCCTTCCTGCATGGCATGCTTGAATACCGTGTGATATTGCTTTATACCTAATCGGTAGTTCACGGCAACCTCCCGCAGCAGACGTAATAATGAAGGAGGATATAGACGTATTAATCAAGGAGGTAGATCCCAATACCTATACTATGCAGTAGCACACGACGGGGCCACAGGCCAACCAGGCATTTTTTTTATAGTTGGGCTGCGTGTAGCAATCATATTACGGATAAAGTCTTACACCCAGCGTCGTTAGCTAGATGGCAGGGATTTAATACATTAGCTGAGGCAGATCAGTTTATTAAGGATAATATGCCCCTCCCAGAAAGGCTGCACGAGACTAGGCGTGGCACCCAGTTACCTGCACAGGATGTGTTGCGTGCACTGGAGCAGCTTCACCGGGGCCCATCCTCGAGGGCATAAGCACCACAGTAAATAGCGATACTGCCTATTAGCCTAGATACCATATTTAGTAGATAATATTATAGTACTATTAGAAGCATTAGTTGTGGTTTCTGCTCTCTTCTCTCGTGCTTGCCTGTGTTTGGGGAGGTACTGTGTATTGTGTACCTAGTACGGTGCTGGTGAGGTACGTGGGCCCAAATGCCCCCTAGGAAGAAAGGTGCAGGTGGCACACGGTCCCCAAAGGACCCTAGGCTGTCCCCAAAGGACGTTAGGGAAGAACACCAGGAAGTGGCGAGCACGTCCCGTCGCGGTTCCCAAGGGTCCCAAAGATCCAGTGCATCATCAGCTAGGTCCCCAAAGGACGTTAGGGAAGAACAGCAGGAAGTGGCGAGCAAGTCCAGTCAGGGTTCCAGAAGATCTAGCAAGTCCAGTAGGAGCTCCCGAGGCTCCCGGAGATTAGATGCAGCCGCTAGGGTTACTGGCGCAGAACGGCAGGCGACCCTGGAGTCGCAGCTAGAGCAAGCTGCCCTAGGGTTTGATCAGCATCAGAAGTCGCCGCAGCGACAGCCTCAGCCTCAGCAGTCGCCGCAGCGACAGCCTCAGTCTCAGCAGTCTCCGCCGTCGCGACAAACGCAGCAGCAGCAACAGCAGCCGCGACCGCTATCGACCCAGCATATGGGCAATTGGGACAGGGTACCTCCTACGCAGCGACCCCCTTCCCTGGAAGATGCGCAGGAGGAGGAGGATGTAGAGGACGCAGGTAGCTCAACGGCCAGCTCTCCGTTCATACCCCCGCCTGCTGCTCTCGTGGATCGGTACTACCCGGCGACGTACGCGCGCGAGAGCGCGCGTCTGACCCATGCATGGGCCGGGCGTGGACGGGGGGGGTCGAGGCCGGAGCCCGGGCGGGTCCCTCGTCGGGTATCCTTCGGGTCTTACGAGCGAGAGTCCAGGTCCCCGCATAGAGTGCCAGGATCGTCGGCCTACGTCCACGGCGACCCATGGGACGATGGACACGCTCCTCCTGGCCCATTCCCCACCGTACCACCATACACACCCGCCAGGAGCGCGCCCACGAATGTCAACTTCAGTCGGCTGCCCTTGGACGACCCTGGCTACGAGCATCCCACGTCGGTCCGCGTGCAGCGTGAGTCGGACCGCTTCGCCTTTCGGCGGCAATCTGACGCCTACGCACCCCGATGTGGGACTGGCGACTATCCAGCTTGGCGCGGCGCGGACGCTCTCGTATCCCGGCGCGAGTCTGCCCCGTATGCCCCCTCCCATGGGTCCCATTATGAAGCGTGGGCGAGGCGCCAACAGCCCCCCACCTTTTCCAGTCCCGCGTACTGCGAGACGGGCGGGCCCCTGGGAGAGCCGGTCAAGGCCCCGCCCCTGCCAGATCTCAAGGCGGTGCCCAAGCTCCACGCGGGCATGAGTCCCCGCGAGATCGACGAGTGGGCTCGTATGTGGCAGCAGCTGTACACAGTATGGTGTGAACACAACGAGTGGCAGCTGGCTACCAAGGTGCTGATCCCGTACGTGGTGGTGAAGTGTATGGACCCATCAGTAGTCGGGATGCTTAACGTCGAGAGTGTGGCGGCTCAGTCATACCCGCAGACGGTTGAGGAACTGCTGGAGCGCATCCGGCGCAAGCTCATCCCTCCCGGCTATCGACTGACTGAGCGGTTTGAGTTCGGCCGCCTACGTCAAGGCAACACTGACTTGGCGGAGTTCCTCACCACCTTTGACTCCTTTGCGGCGCGGCTGACCGGCGACCTGACGTGGACCGAGTACAAGATTCGGTTTCTGGAGGCTATTCACCCTGACCTCCTGGACGAGGTTAAGAAGCACTACGCGGAGGTGCCCTGGGCGAATCTTGACATCCACGCCGTCCAGCAGTACCTTCTCCAAGTGGCCGACATCATCATGCACCAGGGCTCAGCCAGCCCGCGGGAAGTTGACTGACCCGTCCGGGAGGAGGAATCCGAGGACGATGAGGTGCCAGCCACTCAGCTACACACCATCGACGTGTCCAAGGCCCGCTGCTTCAGGTGCAACGAGATCGGACACCTCAAGAAGGACTGCCCGCGACTCAAGACGCGCACACGTGTTCCAGCGTGGGCCCACAAGTTCCAGCAAGGCCCCCCGGATGACGCCGACCAGCGCGCGGACGCGCGGTCCCCTGGGGAAGGGGAGGGATCCCACACTCGGTTTAATCCCTCAGTGCGCTGGAACCTCTCGACCCTCCCGTGGTCGTGGCGGAGTACCTATACCAGGCACGTGACCAGCAGGAGGAGGCGGAGGAGGCCGACGTATACACGGTCACTTCCCCCGGGAGACGTGATGGTCGCAGCTAGTATTGGTGCCTGTGTCATTCTACCAAACTAGTTGCGGGCCATTGGTGCCTCTCGCTCATACGTAACTTTCCCGGACGACATCTTCGGACGCGATCCCAGTTGGCAGCGTTGTCTGTGTAATTCAGCCCCTGGGCGCCTTCCGCTGTGGTTGACTCGACATCAGGTGTCTTGCAGACGGGATGACGAGTTCAGCGCTTGCGCGCGCATCTCCGTACACGCGTGCAGGCAAGACGTGATTCAGCTTGGTGGTCCTCCCTCAGTGCATCGACCGCATTGGTCAGTCCTGCACGCGAGCACCTCCCGTAGTCGCTGATGACGACTGCCGTAATCCATATTTTGGCCTTTGCTCGGCTGTGGTGCGTTCCCCAACTGTTGCGTGCCCGCCACTGTGCATGGTCGCGCGCAACGTGTCCGCCAGACGTGCGTATTACTATCCCAGTTGTGATAAGCATCGTGGCCTGCCGCCGCGCATCCGGTAGTATTGTTATCGGTCGACCCCATCAATTGGGTTGTCTTGGCGTTGAGTGGTGTGCGCCTCTGATTCGGGTCGCTGGCGGGATTTTATATGCTGCCGCGGCCTTGCACTAGCGCGGTCGCCAGGGAGGGCAGCGGTGAGAGGGAAATTGATGGATTTGTGGGAAGTGGGGGAGATTCCAGGAAGGATTATGGGGGTTCCTGATTCTGCTGTTCCAGTCCAGAGATCCAGAGTTTCCAGTCACATTGCCCTGTGATTTGTTCCAGTTTCCAGTGGTGCCTCATGTGATGAGGGCACGGTATTATGTTGCTTGAGTCGACCGTGAAATGTCATGCTTGACCTAGCTGGGGTAGGTAGCCGGCCTTAGGCCAACCTGGACCTGGTTCTTGGTGTAAGGTCCCGGTAGATAGGACAAACGTGGGAGTCGGAAGGTGGACACTATAGGAATGACTTCGTGGTGGGAAGACAGCCAGTAGGCAAGGTGGAGCGCCCCACACCTATAATGCCAATGGATGCCCTGTACCGTCAGTACTGGGAATATCCCCGCCGTCTGGAGCAGTCTCTAGTCATGGAAGCCCCGCCATGGCGAAAAAGTCAAACGAGCTGTTCATTCAGGCGACTGTTAACCCACGCGGAGAAGTTTCTGTGGTCAAAACCCGAAAGCCCTCACGTGATAGGATCTGGTTTCCTCCCTTTGGCCTATAGTAGGGAGAGACGTTGACTACGTCAAGACTTGTCCTTGTGTGGCGAGTTTTGGGGGAATTGGTTTTACTGGCCCGTTGGAGAACAAGGGTTGGGACATAGTACCCCTATGGTCAACCTACGGCCGCGATGATCAGCGACCGATTGGCTACTCAGAATTAATTGTTGTGTGTGTTTTCTTTCCCGTGCTTCTTCACCTCTATGACGGTAGAGACTACCGTCCCCTGGGGAGGGGGAGGAGTGTTGCGTGCCCGACCCTTGGAACGGGCGCAACAATGGAATAAATTATGTATTTTGGCTTGTTGTCATAGTCCGTAGGACTTTGGGACTCATTTCGGGACTTAATTTGGGAATTGTCCCTTGGTCAGGACTTTTGTATGGAACTATGATAGTTTGTGTGATTCGGACTAGTTATTTTGGGCCTAGGTTGATGTATGCGATCTTCTAGGGGCCGGTGCAGTCGCGCCGCGCTGCGTACTTTATAGCTGGTTGAGATATTGTACTCATGCGTGGATTCTGTAGGTGAGGGTCGATGTCGACCCGAGGATCTTGTGTGGACTGCATGTTTCGGAGTTCTCTGGAAGGTCGGCGCCATGTCGGCGCCTCTTGCCAGCTTGGTGGCAGCCCTAGGTGAAATTGGTCCGAGGACGAGAGTCTCGTCCTCTTGGTTCGATGAATGTAAAGTGCGATGAAGCCTACACATTGAACCTGGGGCACTTATCCATTTGTAATTGGTCTTGCTAGCCATTATAAGTGTGTATTAAATAGCTTGGCATCAAGCCGCGGTGCCAGATATCTCACGACTCCAGTAGTGAAGCGCAATCTGCATTAGGCCACCTTGATTCTTCCTAATACCGGCACAGTTGATCTTTCGCGACGTAGCTCAGGCTAGGTGTCTGGGCTGGCACGTTACACCCTCCAACTGAGGACTTATGCTCACGTGACGCAGTCACGTGTCTATTAATTAATTAATGTGACAGAGCTAACTTGCTAACATGATCAAAACACGTGACAGGCCACAGAGCTGTCAAGTGATGATCATACTGATCAACTGGCTTCATAAAACATTTTGCTACGCCTTTAACGCCAGTAATAGGTTATAAACAGAATTACATCCAGCGACTGTATCATGCGATCAATCGTCAATGGAACGGGTTGGTGTCATGATCGAGGGAGCAGAAGTGCGGCATTGGTTGTCCGGACCAAGAGCTGTCTGCAGCTCCAACTCAGCCACTTACGTCAAACACAAAGGTCCAGTTACTACTCGGATGGCGGGTAATCCATTGCCGGCGAAAGGCCATCAGCCACTAGCCGGGTCGACTTGCTTGGCCTCGCATCACCCCATCAGGATGATGCCGTGAAGGTAAAATACACAGTCAACTGCCAATAAACAATGCAAAAAGGTCCCATCCACCCACAAAAGGTCCGCCATGCATCCCCAACAGCCTGCCTTGGCGGGATCTTTCCACTGCCCGATGACGGAAGCCTTCATGGCGGCGCTTTTTCCTCGCCCCCCTCTCAAGAAAAACGGAGGCAAGGGAGATCAT
The DNA here is from genome assembly GCA_009746045.1 of Mesostigma viride. NCBI lineage: Eukaryota > Viridiplantae > Streptophyta > Mesostigmatophyceae > Mesostigmatales > Mesostigmataceae > Mesostigma > Mesostigma viride. The sequence goes on along the minus strand of RPFO01000080.1, from coordinate 3,918,028 downwards.
TTTCCACTGACTGGTCACCGTTTCCGGCCAGTCAGTTCCTGACTTTGGCGATCTTACTGCCCGAAGTCCTACCTGTTCCTGTAAAACGTCGCTGAGTATGTCCTAGCCGTGGCGGTGACGATCTGTTGGCTCCGCGGTCCCCAGTTACTCCAGGAGAAAAACGAATACCTGCTACCCCTGAGTATCTGGGGGCTCGGCGCTGTGATGGTGACAGCACTTCCCGCCATGGAGGTGTGGGTGAAGGGGGTGACGCGCTCCGTGGATCCCACGGCCAGTTTCAACCCCGCCGGGAGGGACCTGAACGTGCTGACGACGGTCATCGGAGCAAAATTGACGCACGACTGGCAATCCTCCGCCCCGATCTGGTAGCAGAGCCTCAGGAAGGCAGGGTACTCGTGATCCGGGGCAATAAAGCTGCCTTTAGTGATGCCCTCCCATTCGGACTGTGGGTGCACGTGGCAGTAGGCGTCGTCGTTCCCGACGCCCAGCCCGGGCCAGCTGGCGGAGCAGTGGTATAGCTGCCGGGCGAGGGGACGCAAGCGCAAGAGGGAAGGCATCCCACTATGTTAAGAAGATACGACTTCACGTTTCATCGCTGGCAAGGCGCATAAAGGCATCGTTAGGCGACAAGGTGGAGTAGATCGTACGATCTAATAGGAAAAGCAAAAAGATCAAGGAAGGAAGAGTCTTATAGTAAAAGCAAATAGATCAAGGAAGGAAGAGTCTCCTAGGAAAAGCAAATAGATCAAGGAAGGAAGAGTCTAATAGGAAAAGCAAACAGGTCAAGGAAGAGAGGACAGATGGAAACGGCGCAAACACATGCAAAAACGGAAGGCGGAAGCACTCGAATTGTTTTTCCAGAAACGGCAGGCAGTTTAAGAAGCAGTGAGCAATGTCACGATTAAAATAGACGGGAACACAAGGCCATGCGCGTCCTAAATACTACTTCAAAAACAGAGCCGACGCGGCAACGGAAATAAACCACCATAGAGTGTTTCACTTGCACAGAAATGAGCAACAGGGAATCCTCAAGTGGCCAACAAGCGCATGAGCATTTTAATACTACTATACGGCTAGCGGTCTGAGCAGGCCTAACATCCCCCGGCGCTCCCTTGCAGGGGATCGTTTGGAAGGGGTCCTAAGCTAAGCCACTTAGGGTCCATCAGATTAAGGGTTTATCACTTTCCTCTTTGACGAGCGGTAATGACGGATGCACAGGGCAGCTTTCAAGTCAACTAATCAACCAATGAGCAGGTCGGAGTGACTGGGAAAACCCTGGCGGCCTGGCGCTAAAAAATAGCCGCCGCAAGCCAGTCTGTCTACTGGCTGTGTCGCCACCTGTTTCAACAAGTACTGAACAAACTGTTATGAGAGTAGTGGCGTGCTGACACCGTGGATAGCAATGTTTTAGGGCAGGCGGCAAGGATTGGCAAAAGGGAATTGTTGAGCGGACAAAGAGGGCTTGGCAAGCGTGGGCACTACACAACAGGGCAAAACACAAGAGAGAACACGACACAACAGAGGGCACAAGAGAGGCGGACGCACAAGCGGAGAGTGCACGAGAGGGAGCAGCACAAGTGGAGAGTGCACGAGAGGGAGCAGCACAAGTGGAGGGTGCACGAGAGGGAGCAGCACAAGTGGAGGGTGCACGAGAGGGAGCAGCACAAGTGGAGGGTGCACGAGAGGGAGCAGCACAAGTGGAGGGTGCACGAGAGGGAGCAGCACAAGTGGAGGGTGCACGAGAGGGAGCAGCACAAGTGGAGAGTGCACGAGAGGGAGCAGCACAAGTGGAGAGTGCACAAGAGGGCACCGCAAAAGGTGCAGGATGAAGAAAGGAGGGCGGAACCCACCACCAGTGTCCACTTGGTAAACGGGGTGTCGAGGTAGGTCCCGTTGAACAGAACTGTTTGGCCCACCTGCGGCCAAACCAGGCCGGAGGCAGCACGGACAAAACAAGGAATGGTGGGACGAGGCTGGAATGGTGGACAACAAAAGGTTTCGTATACCTGAGTTACCTTGTTCTTTTGTTTCATATACCTTCAACAAAATGACCATCATTGCCGGTGCTACCTGTCACCAGCATTATTGCCTGTGCTACCTGTCACCAGCATTATTGCCTGTGCTAGCTATCATTATCAAGAATGTTAACGTCATTAATGTGGTATGTTTATAGTAGTATGATAACACCAGTATGTTCCCACTAGCATGTTTACTAGTATGATATTTATGTAGAATGATGTTGTTTACAGTAGTATGATAACACCAGTATGTTCCCACTAGCATGTTAACTAGTATGATATTTATGTAGAATGATGTTGTTTACAGTAGTACGATGACACAGGTATGCTACCACGACCAGTAATATGTTGCTACTAGCATGTTTACTAGTATGATATTGTTTACTAGTATGTTGTTAACAGTAGTATGATACCTAGTAGCAAATCGTCGCAGTGTTGCTGTAGTGCTGGGCCATGGAGCAACAAATCCCTCCTAAAGGCGGTCGCGAGCCAGATTAACCAGACACTGCGCTATATACATACACAATAATCTGCGCTATATACAGCGCAAATCATTATAGATAGTGCCACTAGTACAGGCAGTCACTGCGCTATATACAGCGCAAATATGATGATTATAGATAGAGCTAGTAGTTCAACTTCTTAACATGACAAAGAAAACGGGACGGCTCTCGATGCATCCACAGTGTATCTTGCTTGTTTTTTTTTTTTAAAAAAAGATGCCAGGTTTCTACATGACAAGTGGAGGCCAGAGGATTGATTAGGCCGGTTAGAAGGGTGGGAGACAGGAGTAGACCTCCGGAGAGGAGTAGACCTCTGACCTGCTTGATGCAACAGGCACAAAGCTACCAACCTGAATGGCAGCGAGGAAGTAGTGACCCGTTTGACAATTATAATCCAGAATCAAATGCGTGTCAGCAAACACAGCTGTCCCCTTGCGGAAACCACGGCGTGCCAGAAGCTCCTCACCACTACTCATTTTTACTTTACGAGAACCATTTTGTGCGTCCTTGCTACTATTGTGTTACTTTAATTGGACGGGTCAATCATCAACCAGATGTCGTAATCATGTTGTGTCAGTCTTAGTTGAAGGCGGGTCGATATACCAAAGAGACAACCAGCGCAGGCCAGAAATCTGGAAGAATCTGGCCCATGGTGTGTATTGTTATTATTGCATACGTTTCTTTACGATAAGCGGGTGTCGTAATTGCAAACATTTTGTGCAAGTTTTATTTGAAGACTGGTCAATCACTGACCAGCGTCGTCGACATGCAGGTTCGGGCGAGACGCATACAAAACAAGATTGTATCACAAGGTAGCTCTTGCCACCTGGCCAGGAAACGTGCCAAACAGGAAACTGCCGTTCCGGATCAGGCCACATGCACCGGCCTCAAAAGGTTTGTCCCGTGAACCCTATATCCTGGCTATAGCGGCCACAGTTCCATCTCACTACAAAGAAACTATTATGTTCAGAGAACCACGATTCACATATGCTTACGTGGAATAGTGAAAGAGAAAGGTTTAACAAAGAGAATTTACCATCCATAAGTATTGCTCTTCTGTATACACTTTTGTATATACTTCTGTATATGCTTCTGTATATACGTTTGTATATACTTCTGTACATACTTTTGTATATACTTCTGTATATACTTCTTTATATACTTCTGTATATGCTTCTGTATATGCGTATACATTATGTGCATGCTTAGTCGTACTTTCTATTCTTCTTCTTGCCAGGAGTCTGTACATGCTTAGTCATACTTTCTATTCTTCTTCTTACCAGGAGTCTGTACATGCTTAGTCGTACTTTCTATTCTTCTTCTTACCAGGAGTCTGTACATGCTTAGTCGTACTTTCTATTCTTCTTCTTACCAGGAGTCTGTACATGCTTAGTTGTACTTTCTATTCTTCTTCTTACCAGGAGTCTGTACATGCTTAGTCGTACTTTCTATTCTTCTTCTTGCCAGGAGTCTGTACATGCTTAGTCGTACTTTCTATTCTTCCCTTACCAGGAGTCCCAAAACAACCATCCCCAATAACCACGCACCCAGGTCGTCCTGACAGAGCAGAGGGCTTCAACTCCCAGCGAACTGGTTGTTGGGGTTCACTCACCTGCCACTTGGTGGTCGCCAGGGGATAGAAGATCTGGGCACCACCGGCCGGACAGGGGGGTAAAGGAGGCGAGGGGGGCGCTGGGGGGGCTGGGGGGGCAGGGGGAGAGGGGGGCCCGTATTCGAGCTTGAATACCTTCTGCGTCCATGCATCCAGCAGGAAGAGCGTCTCATCTGCCACCGATCGCCGCGCGGGCGCAAGAAGGATGAAAGAAAACAGTTTCGTGAGTGTGTGGGACATCCTTGTGGGAGTTAGGGCACGTCCCTGTGGGAGTCAGGGCAATAACATATTAGAAACGCCAAGAGAAAGGTTGTAAGGGGCATTTTCATGTATGTGGCAAGGATCATATTTGTGACCTCTTTTATAAATAGAGTGGTGGATCTATTAGCTGAAAAACCCTATCAGGAAGATGGGAAACTGAATTGTGCAGTTGGGACCCAAATGGTGGCTTGATAATGTTAGGATACAAGCGCATGAGAGGACACCTGAGAATGCCAGGTGTACTAACTAACACACTACAGTACACGGGAGCTTGTCAGGAAGGCCGTGCACGGGGGGACGCTCAGCCTGGGCCCACAGAAGTGCACCATTGACAGAACAGAAAGCATAGACGTCGGTATGAACAGTACTAACCACGAATCTAAAGATGCCCCAGTACAGACCACCTTCTCTAAACCTCTATACATGCAAAATTATCAGAAAACATATGAGCAAAAGCGCGTGTACCATCAGGTCCCATGAGACAGTAGGGAGTTGTCAGGGAGTCTACATAGCCCATATATAATTGTACATTGTAAACACCTATCATCGTACTTTATAAATACCTAGGTCATCGTACTTTATAAATACCTATATCATCGTAGTTTATAAATACCTAGGTCATCGTACTTTATAAATACCTACATCATCGTACTTTATAAATACCTAGATCACGTAGTTTATAAACACCTAGATCATCTTAGTTTATAAATACCTAGGTCATCGTAGTTTATAAATACCTAGATCATCGTATTTTATAGATATTACCTACATAATCATAGTACCCACACAAATTCCTATGTCATTGTATTTTATACATACCGATACATTGGTACATTATAAATACCAAGGAGACAACCAGCGCAGCCCAGAAATCGGGAGAATCAATACCTATAACCGTGATTAATGGTACGATATACTATATAATAGTACCTATATAATCCTAGTTATGATATAAATATCTTCTGTCTGGACCGCACGCTGCTGGTAATTCTTACTAACTCACAGTCTTCTTTGGTATCTGATCAGCCAGTTCTGAGAATAGCTAATAATTATTTTTTAAATTTATTTTTCCATCGCGTGTGTCCTCGCGATTACGCAAAATAGTAAACAGCTTATAACATAAACTAGTCAATATAAATCTTGACTAGTTTATGTTGTAAGCTGTTTATTACGTCCCTTATTTACTCTATTCAGTACATAAGCACCATCGGGGGGGGGGGGGGGGGGGGAAGAGAGTACCGTCATGGTCGTCCTTAGGGTTTACATAGCCCCACTACATGCTACCTTTATACACCTCCTTATCAAACACAAGCAAAAGGGGGCATATCGTTACAGTCCTCCATGGGGCTTATATAGCCACCACTACATGCTACCTTTATACACCTCCTTATCAAACACAAGCAAAAGGGGGCATATCGTTACAGTCCTCCATGGGGCTTATATAGCCACCACTACATGCTACCTTTATACACCTCCTTATCAAACACAAGCAAAAGGGGGCATATCGTTACAGTCCTCCATGGGGCTTATATAGCCACCACTACATGCTACCTTTATACACCTCCTTATCAAACACAAGCAAAAGGGGGCATATCGTTACAGTCCTCCATGGGGCTTATATAGCCGCCACTACATGCCACCTTTATACACCTCCTTATCGAACACAAGCAAAAGGGGGCATATCGTTACAGTCCTCCATGGGGCTTATATAGCCACCACTACATGCTACCTTTATACACCTCCTTATCAAACACAAGCAAAAGGGGGCATATCGTTACAGTCCTCCATGGGGCTTATATAGCAGCCACTACATGCTACCTTTATACACCTCCTTATCGAACACAAGCAAAAGGGGGCATATCGTTACAGTCCTCCATGGGGCTTATATAGCCGCCACTACATACATGCTACCTTTATACACCTCCTTATCAAACACAAGCAAAAGGGGGCATATCGTTACAGTCCTCCATGGGGCTTATATAGCCGCCACTACATGCCACCTTTATACACCTCCTTATCGAACACAAGCAAAAGGGGGCATATCGTTACAGTCCTCCATGGGGCTTATATAGCCACCACTACATGCTACCTTTATACACCTCCTTATCAAACACAAGCAAAAGGGGGCATATCGTTACAGTCCTCCATGGGGCTTATATAGCCGCCACTACATGCTACCTTTATACACCTCCTTATCAAACACAAGCAAAAGGGAACGTACTGTTGGGCCCCATGGTTATGTAGACCGGCCCCAGGGAGCTGATGAGCGGCTGGATGTTGGTTCGGTTGGGGTTGCCATCTGCGCCTGCCAGCATGGCCCACACGCACCTGCGCCGGTAGTGGGGGAGTTCGTTCGGGGGGGGGGAGGAATGGGAATGAGGGGTTGGGGGGGGGGGGGCGATGTCAGTACGAGGAAACAGTGCGGTCCACGTGCACCCCCTCGGGTATAGGAGTATGCGGGGTGGATGGTAGCGTGTGGGCAGGTATGAGGGTGGATTTAGGGCGTGGGCAGGTGTGATCATGGCCCCAACACACCTACACATTCATCTTGCTATGCAGCATGCAGTTATGGCATGTATATATGTAAGCGTGTGGGGGGGTACCTTTGCTGGCGGATGACGAGGGGGAGAGGAACGGAAAGGGCACAGCCGCTTCCCATGCACATCTGCATGAAGGACTGACTGAGCCCTTGAAAAGGGGCAAGGGGCAAACGGATTGGAATTAGCAAGGATTGAAAATAAGCACCACTTGGGGTTGGGGCTGAGTTGGGCTGAGTTGGGGCTGGGCTAAGGCTGGGGTGGTGTGCCCGTGTGGCTGTGTGCGTGGGGGGTCAGAAGGGGTACTGGGGTAGGCTTGTGGCCGCTGAATACAGAAACTATATGACTGGTAGTCTATAATACATAGTGTATAATGCTATTACACTATTGGCAAGGTGGTCGTGTATACACATGTCGAACGGGCCAAAGGACGCTCTACAAATGAACTATCATGGTAGGAAAGAATACCACGATATGACTATAAAGCAGGAGCTTACGAGAATGGACTCCAGAAATAGAATGGAATGCAGATGCGCACGCTAAGGAATGAAGCTAGATTGTGGAATAAGGCCACAATATCAATGAACATCACGTGATGCAGTTACATGTACATGAATTAATTACTTAATTAATCAAGAAGGTGGTGACCAAGGAGCAGAGAGACAGGGGCACATCCCTCTTGCGGCACTCACAACACAAAGGTCAACGGAAAACATTTGCTGCAAAGCGCAGCCCTCGAGCTGAACCCTCCCCGCCCCTTGTCACTTCTTGCAGCAACCACCCCACCGGCCTGCTGGCAAACAGGACTGACCCTCGCAGGCCTGCATCCTTACGACCGCAGCTCTGTTCCAACACCTGTGCCTCCGTAGCCATGCCAATTATAGGCCCATGCTGGCCAGGCTGTACTTGTGGACCCTGCAGCAGCTGTATGACAATGCAGCGACGAGCATGCCTAATCCATGCCATCTGCCCCACGTGCATTCGGATGACGCGTGCTGCACACCGAGCATTCTACAGCACCCCCCCCACACTCTGTTCTCGATTCGCGAATAACCAACAAATACCCCACTCTGCATGCAGTTAAGGAATTTCCCCCCACAGTGCACTACAATGAATACCCCCCCATGGTGCCCTACAATGCATACCCCCACGGTGCACAATAATGCATACCACACACAACACACGTTACAGTGCCCATCGGATGCAAGGCAACCCATCCTTGGAAGCCGAAAGCCGACCAAACTCCTTGCCTCTGTACCCCACGCTAATCCTTGCCTGTGTACCCTCACGGTGCGCTGTAATGCATAACCCACAGGGTAATCGGCAATCTGGCGAGCGATGCTTGGATGCCAGTCCTTATGGACGTGCATGCATGCCCCACACTACAGTCCTTACAGTCGTGCATGCATGCCCCACACTACAGTCCTCACAGTCGTGCATGCATGCCCCACACTACAGTCCTTACAGTCGTGCATGCATGCCCCACACTACAGTCCTTACGGTCGTGCATGCATGCCCCACCAGGAGGAGGGTCACCGGATGCCACTGGGGGGAAGGCAGCCACCTCGAACACAAAGGGGGCAGCCACCTCGAATACAAAGGAACGTCCCAACTCTAGGCCGACTGTCCTAGCCCTGGAGGGGCATGTGATCAGGGGCCAGAGGTGCCCTTGTGAGGGTCAAGAAGGACTACGTACCCCACGGTGTAGTCACCAAAGATGAGGGCGCCTTTGTACTTGGGGGGGAAGAGAGTGCCGTTGTAGACGGCGATGCTGGTGATCGCATTTCCCTTCACCGTTGAGCAGTTGCCTGCGAGGGGAAGTGGGGCCATTCGACAAGAAGGGGCATAAGAGAAGGGGCATAATTTGGAAGCATAAGAGAATTGACATAAGAGAGGGGGCATAAGAGAGGGGGCGTAAGAGAAGGCGCATTCGACAAGAAGGGGCATAAGAGAAGGGGCATAAGAGAGGGGGCATAAGACAAGGGGCACAAGAGAGGGGGCATAAGCGAAGGGGCATAGAAGAAGTGGCAGCTAGGAAAGGGGGGCAAAGAAATCAGGGCAGCTAGGAAAGGCGGTTGCCTGCATGGGACCTTCCAGGTATCCACTGCTGAGGAAAAGAGAAAGGTGAGGCACATAATGGCCACGATGAGGATGATCATTACAGGGAGAGACCATAAGGACAACAAATAGTCAGGACCCCACGATGAGGATCATTACAGGGAGCAACCATCAGGACAACAAATAGATAGGACCCCACGATGAGGATCATTACAGGGAGCAACCATCAGGACAACAAATAGATAGGACCCCACGATGAGGATCATTACAGGGAGCAACCATCAGGACAACAAATAGATAGGACCCCACGATGAGGATCATTACAGGGAGCGACCATAAGGTTAACAAATAGATAGGACCCCAGTAAGCATAAAAGGGTAACCACGAGGAGGATCATTACAGGGAGCGACCATAAGGCCAACAAATAGATAGGACCCCAGTAAGAATACAAGGATAACCATGAGAAGGATCATGACAGCCTGGGAGCGACCATAAGGACAACAAATAGATAGGACCCTAGTAAGCATAAAAGGGTAACCACGAGGAGGATCATTACAGGGAGCGACCATAAGGACAACAAATAGATAGGACCCCGGTAAGCATAAAAGGGTAACCACGAGGAGGATCATTACAGGGAGCGACCATAAGGACAACAAATAGATAGGACCCCAGTAAGCATAAAAGGGTAACCACGAGGAGGATCATAAGGATGGCAACAACCATATGATGACTGCATGCCTGTCCGATTGTACGTGCAAACTGCTATTTCTGGAAATGTGCCGCACAGCAGGGGGGCAAATGGCGGTCGGAATCAAACGCACTCAGGCACAGAGGGAGCGAAAATGAATAATCCCTACGGATCCCGAATGGCGACAGCAATCAATATGGTGGCTTTAGCTCCTTGGGGAAGCCAACAAGTCGACATCCCCTACATACCCACTGCCTTCTACAGGGTCCTGTCCTGTTCAAGCATGCTGCCCCGCCAACAGGCATGCCGAGGCCCCTACTGCAAGCATGCTGGCCCCTACATGCACACTTTGCCCGCCAACAGGCACGCTGCCGCATGCGTGCACGCGGCCCCTTACCGGAGTGAGGTCCCAGTACAGACAAGTAGGCCGGACGAAAGAATTTTACCCCACACATTTCTGGAGCAAACTGCTCCTCGCGGAAACAAAAACCCCTCCCAAGAGGACAGCCAATCCCACAAACAGGAAAAGGAGAACTGGTTTCCTGGCTCCCGCGCTCACATCAAAGAGCACGACTCCTCGCTCCCGCGCTCACATCAAAGAGCACGACTCCTCGCTCCCCCGCTCACATCAAAGAGCACGACTCCTCGCTCCCCCTCTCACATCAAAGAGCACGACTCCCCGCTCCCCCGCTCACATCAAAGAGCACGACTCCTCGCTCCCCCGCTCACATCAACGAGCACGACTCCTCGCTCCCCCGCTCACATCAACGAGCACGACTCCTCGCTCCCCCGCTCACATCAAAGAGCACGACTCCTCGCTCCCCCGCTCACATCAAAGAGCACGACTCCTCGCTCCCCCGCTCACATCAAAGAGCACGACTCCCCGCTCCCCCGCTCACATCAACGAGCACGACTCCTCGCTCCCCCGCTCACATCAAAGAGCACGACTCCTCGCTCCCCCGCTCACATCAAAGAGCACGACTCCTCGCTCCCCCGCTCACATCAAAGAGCACGACTCCTCGCTCCCCCGCTCACATCAAAGAGCACGACTCCTCGCTGCCGCTCACATAAAGGGGAATGAGTCCTCGCTTCTTGGCTCACTCACTCTGCTCACTCACTAAAGGAACACTCCTCCTCGCTGTTACCATGGCACGAAGGGCCGGCATGCAAAACCATGCGTGTGCCTGTGCTGAATATTCCCCGACCACCCGCGCGCCCACTGTTTCCCGACACAACATGCGCCCACTATTCCCAACAACTGCGTTCATTGTTTCCCGACCACCCGCGCGCGCACTGTTTCCCGACACAACATGCGCCCACTATTCCCAACAACTGCGTTCATTGTTTCCCGACCACCCGCGCGCGCACTATTCCCTGACCACCAATGGGCTCATTGTTTCCTGACGACAAGTGCGCCCACTAATCCCCAACAAGTGCGTTCATTGTTTCCTGACCACCCCCGCACACACGATTCCCCGGCGATAAGAGCGCTCATTGTTTCCCGACGACGAGTGCCCTCAGCTCACCATATCTCCCGTGCGCGTATGTGAAGAACGGCGGGGTGTACGTGGACGGAGCCGAGTTGTTGAGGTAGAGCTGCTGACACAGCGGCTTGTTCTGGGCGCTGTACCCGCTGTGGGAATTGTTCCCCTCGTAGCACGGCCACCCCTGGTTAGAACACACAGGACACAAGTGATGAGGTTTGGTGTCACTGTGGGTGGCCACATAGGACGAGGGGACGTTTCTTCCCTCGCAGCACGGCCACATCTTGTACAAATAAGGCACACATAAAGTGATATAATACTGTCAATGTGGGTGACCACATAGGGTGACTGGCGCCAGTCCCCTAGCAGGAAGGCCATCCCCTTTACAGGGCAGGTTGGGCACAGGTGACAACAAAGCAGATCAGGCACCAACAACAGCCATCCACTGTACAGGACAGGGCAGGCACAAACAACCGCCACCCACTTTACAGGGCAGGGCAGGCACAAACAACCGCCACCCACTCTACAAGGCAGGTCAGGCACAAACAACCGCCACCCACTCTACAAGGCAGGTCAGGCACAAACAACAGCCACCCCCTTTACAGGGCAGGTTGGGCACAAACAACAGCCACCCACTCTACAGGGCAGGGCAGGCACAAACAACCGCCACCCACTCTACAGGGCAGGGCAGGCACAAACAACCGCCACCCACTCTACAAGGCAGGTCAGGCACAAACAACAGCCACTCCCTTGACAGGGCAGGTCGGGCACACTCCCCTTACAGGGCAGGGCAGGGGCAAAAGCAACGCAGGCGGCAGCACAGCGGGTGCTAGTGATCACCTTGCAAAGCCATGCACATACTGGGACCAGGCTGAGTGGCCACGTTTACAATAGCGAGGACCAGGTACACTCGGACCAGGCTGGGTGGTCGCGTTCGCAATAGAGAGGACCAGGTACACTGGGACCAGGCTGGGTGGTCACGTTTGCAATAGAGAGGACCAGGTACACTGGGACCAGGCTGGGTGGTCACGTTTGCAATAGAGAGGACCAAGTACACTGGGACCAGGCTGGGTGGTCACGTTTGCAATAGAGGACCAGGTACACTGGGACCAGGCTGGGTGGTGAAGGGTGACTAGGGCGGGCCACATGGGCTACGACGGCAGAGTATAGGCACCTGTGACTAGGCACTTATGCAGGGTTTATGGCATAAGAATAGGACCGATTGGGCAGATACAGCTAGGCGAGATCTTAGCGCGGGGACGGTGCTGCAGGGATCTGCAACGCTTGCCGTAACTAAGGTCTGTAGTGAACTTGTGGTAAAACTTGCACTTGGCGCAACTTAATCATTCTCTACTTGTAGAAATTGTAGCGGGGCTCGTAATAAGTATTACTAAGTAGTGCAGCTACTACTAACTATTAAACAGTAACAGTTGTAGTAAGAAGTATTACTAAGTAGTGGTGGTAATAAGTATTACTAAGTAGTGCAACTACTACTAATTATTAAACAGTAACAGTTGTAGTAAGAATCGTGGCAGGGCCAACCGGGGAAGCCCACCCAGTTACACGTGGCTACCAAGGAACCTTTCAAAAGAGTTTGAGGTAGGATTTCAAGAGTTACATGAAATCCCTCTGTGAGCATCACATGCATTAAGGGCTAAACAGTCCCCAGCTCACAAACCCCATAATCTTTTTGTACAGAGCTTACAGATGGCTACAACTTGCTGAACCAGGGGATGGACATTGTTGTCATGAAAGCAATTCCTGCTCCAAACCAATGGATGGCCGCAACTGGCTGCACTAGGGGATGGACCGTGTCGTCACAAATGTGCACCGTGCCATTACAAACAGAAGCTGGTCTAGAGCGGGCTACCAGCATGGCGTTCGGCATGCAAAGTGACTACAAGTTCACACGATTTTGGCAGCAAGGCAGTCGGGAATGTGCGAGGATGTGCAAGGATGCGCAAGGCATTCAGCATGATTTGGAGCTAGTGAAGCTGCTGAAAGTCTATTCAGCGTAAACATACCACAATCATCACAAAGTTTGGGAGCGGGGCGGTCACATCCTTCACCGAGCCAATCTCCTCTCCCGTGTGCCACCCTCCACATCCGCAGTCTATAGTACTGTAAAGCAGGGCAGGAGGACCCGGGGGGCCACCGATGCGTCGTGTGAGCGTGGACACTCACAAAGTTTGGGAGCTCGGTGGTCGGGTTCTTCACCACATTAATCTCCTCCCACGCATTCCAGCCGACGTCAGCGATCCAGATCTCGGCTGAACAGGTGGCGACAGGTGGCGGTGAGGCAGGCAGTTTGGGCAGGTGGCAGCGAGAGAGGCAGTCTTGGACAGGCGATCGTTTATCAGCCACGCAACCAAATAAAAGGATGATGACCGGGAGAACTGGCAAAGAAGGCAGAACTCCGCGACTGTCCTGGTGATAGAGTTAAAGGGAGGCTAATGCAGGAACAAGCACGGAAAACTCATATAAAGGAAAACTACTGATGAAGGAAGGAGGGACGCTGAAGCAGCTTGACTTGCACTGTCAAGGGTAGAGGCAACAAAACGTATATTCAATATAATATATTCAATATACTTCATCCTGTTGCCGCAGGAAAACGTGCCAGGTGGACCTAGAAAAAGCGATCATTGTTAACGGCCACGCCAGATGGTGCCGGGCCACAACATCAATGTGTTTCAACATGGGGGCATGACGTGGCAAACAGAAACAATGGAGTAGGCATATTTAGTTTATTCAGTTTACATAGCTAACAAGCCCAAGTCCCCGCCCAAATTAATCGTAATAGTACCCAATAAATGGCTGGAAAAATCCAGCTCCATGTCTTTGCTTCCTTATTAGTAAGCACCCTCAGTGGATCCTCCAGACAGTACAGGGCTAAGCTATCACCCATTGGGAGAAAGCCGCAATGGAACGCATCATCTCGCCTGTACTATGTACAGGCCGAGCTATCAACCCTTGATGATGATTCCCCTCGATGATGAAGCCCCTTTTGGCAGGGTTGCTCCTGACTACGAGGCGGGTTTTGCTATAGTAAGATCACTTGGCTCAAAACAAAAACAGCCTTTGATTGAAACAATTAGTGGAGCCCTGCCACAAATGCAGCAGTTAGAGTGGCCTTCAGGTTCCTTGGTCCGCATGCGCAAGCAAGACCCCTCCAGGGTGGGAGGGACGGAAAGAAACAATTGTGGATCATTGCCTGCCTAGCTTACTCAAGGCATGCTATGCCGACACATGCAGTAACTGTGACTGTCCTAAAGCAAAACAGCTAAATCCTAAATTAATTAACACTGGCATGCGTCACACACCGGCCTGAACGGTGCTGAAAACGCCGAAAAAACTAGCGTGTACACGCACCCCGAGGACAGTACATTAACTGTACATGTAGCCAAACAAGGTTCTTAATTGAAAACTAACAAGCACAAATCACGCCCATCGACCGCTCGGGTCGGTCTGAGTCACTACACAATAATTAATCACGACTTACTAAAAACATTCAGCCAAAGGTACGTTAGGCAACGAGCCGACCCTACAGGTCTCTAGCATCACAGCTGGAGCACAGCTAACAAGAAACTAGTGAATCTTTGCAAGCAAGTCAAATAAAGCCTTGTATACATTTTTCCGACAACTCAACAATAGTCGCGAACCGTCATAAGCAACCGGGTCCTTCAAGGGGAATAAGGCCAGCTTGAAACCCTGAGAGAAGATGGGATTAGTCAACCCATGTCGCAGACAGCCTTCCAAATCGCAGGCCAAGGCATAGCTGCCCTATCTTTCCCGCGGGTGTAAACTAAACTCATTCAGAGAAAACCGATTCTCATACACTCACCTACTTCTCTTCTAATGAAAAAAAAACGGTCTCTGAACTTCTGCAGCAAAGCACTTTCCAGTTTTCATCCCTATGGACAGGTACCGTGCTATGGGTGCAGTGGTCCTAATTATACTTTACTAGGTGGTCCTCAGTACTACCTATACCGTGAAGGAAAATACCAATTTTCTGTGACGCAAAACACTTATGCTGTGAAGGTAAGTGCCACAAGCAGGTTAGTGTGGTAGAGTCGTGGGAAGACGCTGGTTTGTACCTGAAGGCAAGAGCCACAATAAGCATGTTAATAATGAGCATAACTAATTAGGTAGGGTCGTGGGAAGACGCTGGTTCGTACCTGGGTTGGTTCCCGGCCGAGCCGTCATCCGAAATGGGTTGCGCATGCCTGCAAGGGGTACCCAGGGCATGGGTAAAGGCGAGGGCGAGGGCATTAATTGATTCATCAGTTACAAAGTCCTCTTGGGGAGCTGCGGAGCATAGCATTCACCCTAGGCGAGTAGGAGCCAGGGGCATGGGTAAAGGCGAGGGCGAGAGTAGGAAGAAGAGGCGCGGGGGAGTGGCATCGAGGAATGGATGAGGGAGGCGCGCAACTGCGCAGGCCTACATGCAACCGGGGCAAAGGCAGGGGCGATGGTGGCGGCGACGGCGTGGGCATGGGTGCGGGCGTGGACGTGAGCGTGGGCGTGGGCGTGGGCGACGACCCTTTCTACGTTTTCATGAAGATGATCCCACCCCCATGCGCGGTACCATGTACATTGCCCCATGTGTGCCCATGAATCTGGTAGGAATCATGAATCTTAAACATGCCCGTGCATTTTAGGCGGTTGGTCCAACTACCGTAGATAGCACGTCCAACCACGCAACAGCTTGTGAATATGAACACAAGAAACTACGTCTCACGCGGGTGGTCCAACTCCTATGGGGTCAGCTTGCTCGGAGGTGGTTTCTCTAGTGGTGTAAAGCACGCCAGACAGGATGAACAGCAGCATCCGACCGACAATATGAGAATGCCAGTCTGAAGTCTGCGCACCCATTCTCTCTCTCTCTCTGTCTCTCTGTCTGTCTGTCTCTCCCTCTCTCTCTCTCTCTCTCTCTCTCTCTCTCTCTCTCTCTCTCTCTCTCTCTCTCTCTCTCTCTCTCTCTCTCTCTCTCTCTCTCTTCATTCACAGCGCAGCCATCCCATTGTCTTCCGGTCTGTGAAGAGATAAGCGACCAACTACATCGAGCAGATACAGACCCACTTCTCTTCTGGTCTGTGAAATAAGAGACAGAGGGACCTCCTGAACGACTACATCACGCAGGCAGAGAGAGCAGTTGGGCAGATGCTACCTATATCACACAGATCGATAGTAGTAGTCGAGAGAGATTATGTCGAGCAGATAGAGAGAGCAGCTGGGCAGATGCCACGTTCACACCCACCCACCCACCCACCCACAAACCAACCCACCCACCCACCCACCCACCCACCCACCCACCCACCCACCCACCCACCCACCCACCCACCCACCCACCCACCCACCCACCCACCCACCACCAACCCACCCACCCACCCACCCACCCACCCACCCACCCACCCACCCACCCACCCACCCACCCACCCACCCACCCACCCACCCACCCACCCACCCACCCACCCACCCACCCACCCACCCACCCACCCACCCACCCACCACCCACCCACCCACCCACCCACCCACCCACCCACCCACCCACCCACCCAGCCACCCAGCCACCCAGCCACCCAGCCACCCAGCCACCCAGCCACCCAGCCACCCAGCCACCCAGCCACCCAGCCACCCAGCCACCCAGCCACCCAGCCACCCAGCCACCCAGCCACCCAGCCACCCACAAACCAACCCACCACAAACCAACCCACCCACCCACCCACCCACCCACCCACCCACCCACCCACCCACCCACCCACCCACCCACCCACCCACCCACCCACCCACCCACCCACCCACCCACCCACCCACCCACCCACCCACCCACCCACCCACCACCCACCCACCCACCCACCCACCCACCCACCCAGCCACCCAGCCACCCAGCCACCCAGCCACCCAGCCACCCAGCCACCCAGCCACCCAGCCACCCAGCCACCCAGCCACCCAGCCACCCAGCCACCCACCCACCCACCCACCCACCCACCCACCCACCCACCCACCCACCCACCCACCCACCCACCCACCCACCCACCCACCCACCCACCCACCCACCCACCCACCCACCCACCCACCCACCCACCCACCCACCCACCCACCCAGCCACCCAGCCACCCAGCCACCCAGCCACCCAGCCACCCAGCCACCCAGCCACCCAGCCACCCAGCCACCCAGCCACCCAGCCACCCAGCCACCCACCACCACCCACCCACCCACCCACCCACCCACCCACCCACCCACCCACCCACCCACCCACCCACCCACCCACCCACCCACCCACCCACCCACCCACCCACCCACCCACCCACCCACCCACCCACCCACCCACCCACCCACCCACCCACCCACCCACCCACCCACCCACCCACCCACCCACCCACCCACGATACTGTACTACAGTGACCACGCACACACACGCACACACCGTGCGCGACGATCCTTTTCTCATCGGCGGTGAAGGGGGGCGTGCGCGTGGCGGTCTCCAGCACGTTGGTGGGCGCGGCCGCCCCCGTCACCGGGTCCACCCGCAGTAAGGCGCCGTCGTAGGTGATGGGGTCACCTGCGAGACATTAGTTAAGATTAACGATTAATAATGTTATGATTAATTAAGATCGATGATTGATTAACATCAAGCACGGAGACTGCGTCACGTGAGCACTGAGCATGCATCCTGCGACACATGCACGCGGCATGGACACAGGCAACGTTGCAATCGTCACAAGGCCCACACTCCACGCGCAGAAAACGCAACCAGCCATGCGCAGCCATCTATGTTCCACAACCGCCGCGTTCGCATGGATCGCTCGAAAAGCACGCACGAAGAAGAGCCACGGATAGTTGACCTCAGAAGAAAGAACCGACTTGTTCAGTCCCCCAAAGGGCAGTTAGCTGATGGGGTCCCTACGCCATGTGCAGGTGGCATACTGTGTGATTCAAAAAGTTGCCCAAGACATACAGAAGTCCACACTTGCTTAAAGAGCCGCCGCCGCGAAACCTTTAGCAGGGAAGCAACCCCATCTGGGCACACACACCTGGCCATATGTTCAGGGGCATGTGAGAACATGCGCACCGGCGAGGCTGCCGATAGCATGGGCACTTGGCCATGTCATGTTAAATGGCGCCGGCCGAAAAAGATGCCTTCAACATATAGTATTAAAAGTAGTAACTTAACTCAAACATTAAGTCCCCGCCGAGACAGTGCGAGGCTTTCGAGGCATATCTCCAAAGCACAGCGTACCCTATCCTCCTAAACCACCAATGCTCCCAAACAACAACCCATACTTCCTAACGAACGACAAGCCATGCTCCCTAACTAATGACAAGCCATGCTCCCTAATTAATGACAACACATGCTCCCTAATTAACGACAACCCATGCTCCCTAATCAATGACAACCCACGCTCCCTGCGTCATCCATCCATTCCCTCACCCACTCGCATGCGCGCTCACCGGACGTGCGGATGTCTTGGGAGCGAAGCGCGCCCCCCTCGTTGGTTGGGTCACCGCACGCGTTGGTCAGCTGGCCAACGTCGACCCCATTGAAATTTGCGCCTTCCCCGTACGTGATGTACAGGTAGCCGTCCGCTCCAAAGACCAGGTCCCCCGCGGTGTGGGAGCCATACTCAGAGCACCAGAAGCCCTCGAGCAGAATTTGTTCTCCACCCGTCACCGTGTTGGTGGAGGTGATCTGATGGGGGGATGGGGCGAGTGGAGCGGCGAGTGGAATGGGAGGTGAAGTGGAAGGTCAAATGGGGAGGTCCCATGGGAAGTCAGATGGGAAGTCACAGCATGTTCACACACCCCACTAATTTTGCTGCATTAGGATCCGGAACGGTTTCTAAAACCCCGAATCACATTCACATCAGGAGTACTCCCAGCTGAACAGCAAATCCGGCCAATTTTGTTTAGTGACCCCCTGTGACCTCACTCCCGGCCGAATTGTGCCCAATTGTGGCGGTTTCGCGAATTCCACTGAATCACGGTGGGAGTGGCTGGAACAGACCATGAGCCGGACCGGAGCAGTCTCGTCCACTCCCACTCCAAAAGCCCCGATTTGTGCCCTGAAAACTATTTCGCACCGTACATATCCTTCTCGATTCCTGAGCATTAGTATGGCCTGAACATTAAATTTGTAGAATACCAGCGATGTGGTACGGACTGCTGTTGCAACGCCGCGCCAATCCTTATCAGGGAAATTTGGCCACCCTACAAGGGCCGACGCAGATCACTCCCGCGTCACTCCCAAAAGACATTCTCTAAGTATCCGGGCTTTTAGCCCGAACTCCCACAAACAGTTCAGCGGAACTTTCGGTCGGTGTGAACATGCTGTCAAATGACAGGTGAAATGGCACGTGAAATGGCGAGTGACATGGCACGTGGAAAGCGACGTGACATGGCACATGCACTGGTAGGTTCGTCAAGCCAGGGGAGTGGAAGGATAGTAGATGGACAGGCGGGCGGGCGGGTGGGCGGGCGGAGGGAGGGAGGGAGGGAGGGAGGGAGGGAGGGAGGGAGGGAGGGAGGGAGGGAGGGAGGGGGAGGGAGGGAGGGAGGGAGGGAGGGAGGGAGGGAGGGAGGGAGGGAGGGAGGGAGGGAGGGAGGGAGGGAGGGAGGGAGGGAGGGAGGGAGGGAGGGAGGGAGGGAGGGAGGGAGGGAGGGAGGGAGGGAGGGAGGGAGGGAGGGAGGGAGGGAGGGAGGGAGGGAGGGAGGGAGGGAGGGAGGGAGGGAGGGGTCGAGGGAGGGAGGGAGGGAGGGGTCGAGGGAGGGAGGGCTGGGTGGGTGGGTGGGTGGGTGGGTGGGTGGGTGGGTGGGTGGGTGGGTGGGTGGGTGGTGGGTGGGTGGGTGGGTGGGTGGGTGGGTGGGTGGGTGGGTGGTGGGTGGGTGGGTGGGTGGGTGGGTGGGTGGGTGGGTGGGTGGGTGGGTGGGCGGGTGGGTGGGTGGAGACATCATCTATGTGAAAGGGTTTAAGCACAAGAGTCTCACACAAAAGAGCCTATTCGTATACTAGTACATAAACGGCACACATGCCATGCGTAATTATATTTTAAAAGAGAAAGAGGGGCTCACACACGGTGAGGCGTGAGAGCCTCCCATTACGAGCCTATTTCAAATAATAGCAGACAAACGCCACGCGTAGCAATGAAACTAGACTAGGCAGCACGCACGTTGAGGCGCGAGAGCCTTCCGTTGGCGGCGCACTTGTCGGTGCAGAGGTCGAGCATTGTGTCTCCTGTCATTAAGTGTGCATCAAGCCCGCAAGCACCCAGGCACAGGGCAGGTGTCGTTGAAAACACGCATGCCATGAATAGCATGGATGTCAGCAACCAATGCTGGGACACAAGTCCATGTGCACGGCGCGCAAGTCAATGCGACAGATGCGAGAGAAACGTCACCTTGATGCAAGGCATCATCCCAGATCCCAGATCCCAGCGCCCAACGCTCAGCCCCCAGCGCCCAGAGCCCAGTGGCCAGTGCCCCGTCCCCCGTCCCCCGCCCCCCCGTCCCCCGTCCCCCGTCCCCGTCCCCGTCCCCGTCCCCGTCCCCGCCCCCGTCCCCGTCCCGTCCCCGTCCCCGTCCCCCGCCCCGCCCCCCGCCCCCGTCCCGTCCCCCGTCCCCGTCCCCCGTCCCCGTCCCCGTCCCCGTCCCCCGTCCCCCGTCCCCGTCCCGTCCCTTGTCCCCCGTCCCCGTCCCGTCCCCGTCCCCCGTCCCCCGTCCCCGTCCCCCGTCCCGTCCGTCCCCGTCCCCGTCCCGTCCCGTCCCTTGTCCCCGTCCCCCGTCCCCGTCCCCCGTCCCCGTCCCCCGTCCCCGCCCCCGCCCCGCCCCGCCCCGCCCCCGCCCCCGCCCCCGCCGCCCCCGCCCCGCCCCCCCCCGCCCCCCGTCCGCCCGCCCCCGCCCCCGCCCCCGCCCCCCGTCCCCTGTCCCCGTCCCCCGTCCCCGTCCCCGTCCCCCGTCCCCCGTCCCCCGTCCCCCGTCCCCCGTCCCCCGGTCACGCATCGCTGAGCGACTAGAGCGTTCACAAGTCCCAGTTCAAAGGTCACGCATCGCTGCGCGACTAGAGCGTTCCAGTGGCCTTCCATGGGATCATGATAGCAGGTGACTACAGTGACCATCACGGGGGACTCCAGGCGTTAAATAAGACAGAGAAACTGCTGTTTGTGAGAGCATATCTGCGGGAATATGGTTTCAATGAATCACTGCAGGCATACCCATACCGGGCAGCATGCAGCGACCGCTCACCCAACCCAAGCCGTCTCCTACAGCAGGTAGAGATGTAAGGCCAAACGGGAAAGAAGGCACCAGCATCGGGCCACTTTGCAGACTGCCCACCCCTGATTCCCGCACGTCCATGAGGTACACACCCACCCACATCCAGCCTAGCTGTTCCTGTCGGGCTGGATGGAACAAGGAGCCGGTGACTTGCGGAAGCATCAGCAACGCACTGATCATCCAGGTACAGGGACGAGCTGGTAGACCTAGCCTCGGGCTGTGAGTGTCCGCAAGACACGGGGCAGTGGCGCACGGTAGTATCCACTATGTACAAGTATGCAGTACGCACTCACCCACGTCCCTCGTGTACAGTATGTAGACAAAAGGCGGGCTCGGGAAGGACGGGTGCACCGCCAAGCCCAGAAGACCATGATCCCACGCTGAGAAGGTGTTCGGGCTCACGTCAAAGACCAGGGTGGGCGTCTTGTCGCTGATGCTGTCCAGCACCTGCGCACATGCAAGCAGCACACGCAGCATAGAGCAAGCAGTACTGAGCTCTATGGAGCAGGCTGGGCGCCTTGACAAGGGTCTATGGGGTAGGCTGGCCGTCTTGGTACACTCTGAGATCATCCAACACCTGGGCACCATGCACATTGCACACACAGCAAAGAGGAGGACACATATCGACAAGCAACCACAGCATGTCGCACACACCACAAAATGCATACACTGCAAAGTGCACGCTGTAATTTAGAGTTTAGGGTTGGGGTTGCCATCTTGTCCTGGATGTTGTCCAACACTCCTACTTGCGCCTACTTGTGCCTGTATGTGCATACTTGTGCCTGCATGTGCCTGCATATGTGCCTGCATGTGCCTGCATGTGCCTGCATGTGCCTGCATGTGCCTGCATGTGCCTGCATGTGCCTGCATGTGCCTGCATGTGCCTGCATGTGCCTACTTGTGCCTACTTGTGCCTACTTGTGCCTGCATGTGCCTATGGCACATCAAGCATATATGATCACCTTCCAGTAACTCCTAGGTTTCGTCATTGAATCCAGCGACTAGCATTTATCGATGAGACTACCAGCTCACTAGCATTTATGATCATCTCCCAGCGACTTGCACTTGCAAGGCTTGCGACCACCACATGCCACCAAAGACACATGCCACCCACGTGTCGTACTCACGTGCTTATGGATGCTATCATTGACCGTGGAATGCAGATGATGTCTGCAGGTCCGCTTGCCTGACCATCAACAGGGAGTGTAACTGGCACGGTGTCCTAGCGCACTGAACCACCTACAGGCTCCATCAACGCTTCGCCTATATAGCTGGATCCTGCGGATCCGGATGGATCTGGCTGCGTAAAAAAAGCTACACGAAGCGCTGGGCTCCATCAGGCTCGGTATCTCACAGGGCACGAACCACGGGACCAGCACTTGCAGGTAGTGTGTCTGCCCCCCAGTGTCCCAGCGCAGCGGACTGGTCACCATCAACAGGCACCATGAAAGGGGCATTACCTTCCCCCAATTATGATGACACTGGAACGCCCGACTAGCTAGCGTGCTCATTGCCAAACCACACTGCTGTACTGGGATCTCATGACTGGCCGATGGACCATGAACAGGCATCGTGCAACTACGTGACCGCACCCCCCAGAAACGGGGGCTGTTAGGCACTTAATTCTGGTACGGGCTTTGCTTTCCCCCGCATGCAGCGATGCGATGGTGACCTACAACTAGGCGCATGACCCACGCTGTGCTGATTATTATATGTGCTTATTATATGTGCTCATTATTATATGTACCTCTGCCGTCAGGGTGCCCACAGCTGATTACTGTCACATGCTGTTATGTTGTAAGGCTAATTTATGAAAGAGGGCTAAAGGATCTCATGTGTACTATGGAGATCTACAGTGACCCTACCTTTAGTTTGCCCGCTTTCTCAATAATGAAGACACGCCCGTCGGCAGCAGGTGCAAACTTGATGGCGGTAGGCCACTGCAGATCATCCAAGATTCAAGCATGCAGAGCACAACAGGGATGAGGAAGGAACAGGCGAAAGGCGCGTCTGCGACAAATTGCACGAAGAAGGGAAAGCTTGTCGAATTAATCCTGAGCAACATGCACGGAAACGGTCCCGTCGTAAAGCATACGCAGTACTGGCAGTAAGTAAAACTAGGCATACGGCAGTAAGGTCCATGCTGCGGGATTCCTGCTACGCAAAACGGCCACGTAGCTCATATGCATACAGGGCATATGGACGCCACGATTCTGGCATGTCTGTACGCGCGCCGGCTCTTGATGACTTACAGTAAGGCCACTTATCATCATTTCTCGAATTCTTATATTAGGATCATCGGCCAGGCTCGTGGGCTCGCCCCGCGTCAACCTTAACACGAGCAATCCGACCAAAACGTGGAGTAGCGTCTTCATGCCGGCGACATGATGTTGTGATATGAATATTTGGGCTTGGGCACTGATTTACAGCCACTGACCTACCTGGCTATGTCTGGCTATTTGATATAAGGTGTAATTTCTGATTTGGCAAGCCGCAAAGGTGACAACCATTTGCGTTCACTGCCGGTCCGCGGAAAACGTGATCTGCAATGAATCCAGGCCGGAATCGAACTGGGGATCTCTTTGTCATCGTCTGCTGAAATCAGAATCTGCATTTTACTCGTTTAACATCCTGAAGGCACGACTCACATGAGGCTCGGTGAACTCCGTCGGTGAACTCTTTGTGAACTGGGTCGACGGCCGGGTCGCCACCGGCGCTTCACCGGCCCTTCACTTCGAGTTCACGCACTCACATGGGTCGCAACGACGTAGTGAACTGTACGCCAGTGAACTCGTTTGTGAACTGGCGGAGGCGCGGGAAGACAGCCCAGATTTCGCGGGAAAGGGCGCAAACGTCAAGCAAGTGCATGATGCATCCGGGCATGCTGGCTAATAACATGCACGTCTTGTCCAGCTGTAAACCACTAACCTCTGCACCACTAATTTGATACAGTGCTGCAGAAACATGATTAAAACGCGCCGGTGACCTGTCGTGCATGTCGCTTTTCCAGCTACCTGTCTGCGTTCGAACGCAGACAGGTAGCTTTCTTTTCAAGTTTTTCCAGGTGTTGGTGCCAGTGCTTCTCTGTCGATATTGTTTCAAAGCCGGTTTGTTTATTGGCTGGGGACGACCCCAGAGCCGCCCGCCGTCACATGCACAAAACATGCCATATCTCGCTGGAGGCGTTCGGCTATTTACTGGAGAAAATCGGCCCGATCAGCGAGCCGAATCTCCAGACAACGGCGGGCGCGGGCTCCGGTTGCACGTGGTAAGACCCGAGCAAATGCTCATTGGTGCATTAGAGTGGCTTTCTCATAGCTGCGACTATGGTACCTTGGAGCGTGCATATGGCATCGCTTCAAACACGTGGTCCAAAAATGGGGAACGCCCTGGCATTCTACGAGAACTTGAAGATGCTTTCAACAGCAAACAGCAAGCGTAGGTTCCGGTTGGACGCCTATGGTAACCTGGACTGTGTATACGTCGTCGCTGCAAACGCAATGCCCTGCCCACCCATACGTGCATGTGCACGTGTGGCATGTGCGCATGCACACGCACACGCACACGCACACGCACACGCACACGCACACGCACACGCACACGCACACGCACACGCACACGCACACGCACACGCACACGCACACGCACACGCACACGCACACGCACACGCACACGCACACGCACACGCACACGCACACGCATACGTACATGCACATCTAGAGTCTCTCTCTCTCTCTCTCTCTCTCTCTCTCTCTCTCTCTCTCTCTCTCTCTCTCTCTCTCTCTCCCTCTCTCCCTCCCTCCTCCCTCCTCCTCCTCCCTCCCTCCCTCCTCCCTCCCTCCCTCCCTCCCTCCCTCCTCCCTCCCTCCCTCCCTCCCTCCCTCCCTCCTCCTCCCTCCCTCCCTCCCTCCCTCCTCCCTCCTCCCTCCCTCCCTCCCTCCCTCCCTCCCTCCCTCCCTCCCTCCTCCCTCCCTCCCTCCCTCCCTCCCTCCCTCCTCCCTCCCTCCTCCCTCCCTCCCTCCCTCCCTCCCTCCCTCCCTCCTCCCTCCCTCCTCCTCCTCCCTCCCTCCCTCCTCCCTCCCTCCCTCCTCCTCCCTCCCTCCTCCCTCCCTCCTCCCTCCCTCCCTCCTCCTCCCTCCTCCTCCCTCCCTCCCTCCCTCCCTCCCTCCCTCCCTCCTCCCTCCTCCCTCCCTCCCTCTCCCTCCCTCCTCCTCCTCCCTCCTCCCTCCCTCCCTCCCTCCCTCCCTCCCTCCCTCCCTCCCTCCTCCCTCCCTCCCTCCTCCCTCCCTCCTCCCTCCCTCCCTCCCTCCCTCCCTCCTCCCTCCTCCCTCCCTCCCTCCCTCCCTCCCTCCCTCCCTCCTCCCTCCCCCTCCCTCCCTCCCTCCCTCCCTCCCTCCCTCCCTCCCTCTCCTCCCTCCTCCCTCCCTCCCTCCCTCCCTCCCCCTCCTCCCTCCCTCTCCTCCCTCCCTCCCTCCCTCCCTCCCTCCTCCTCCCTCCCTCCCTCTCCTCCCTCCCTCCCTCCCTCCTCCCTCCTCCCTCCCTCCCTCCCTCCCTCCTCCTCCTCCCTCCTCCCTCCCCTCCCTCCCTCCCTCCCTCCCTCCTCCCTCCCTCCTCCTCCCTCCCTCTCCTCCCTCCCTCCTCCCTCCTCCTCCCTCCCTCCCTCCCTCCCTCCTCCCTCCTCCCTCCCTCCCTCCTCCCTCCTCCCTCCCTCCTCCTCCCTCCCTCCCTCCCTCCCTCCTCCCCTCCCTCCTCCTCCCTCCCTCCTCCTCCCTCCCTCCCTCCTCCTCCCTCCCTCCCTCCCTCCTCCTCCCTCCCTCCCTCTCCCTCCCTCCCTCCCTCCCTCCTCTCCTCCCTCCTCTCCCTCCTCCCTCCCTCCCTCCCTCCCTCCTCCCTCCCTCCCCCTCCCTCCTCCTCCCTCCCTCCCTCCCCTCCTCCTCCTCCCTCCCCTCCCTCCCTCCTCCCTCCCTCCCTCCTCCTCCCTCCCTCCCTCCCTCCTCCCTCCTCCCTCCTCCCTCCCCCCTCCCTCCCTCCCTCCTCCCTCCCTCCCTCCTCCTCCCTCCCTCCCTCCCTCCTCCCTCCCTCCCTCCCTCCCTCCCTCCTCCCTCCCTCCCTCCCTCCTCCTCCCTCCTCCCTCCCTCCCTCCCTCCCTCCTCTCCTCCCTCCCTCCTCCCTCCTCCTCCCTCCTCCCTCCCTCCCTCCCTCCCTCCCTCCCTCTCCCTCCCTCCTCCCTCCCTCTCCCTCCTCCCTCCCTCCTCCTCCCTCCCTCCTCCCTCCCTCCCTCCCTCCTCCCTCCTCCCCTCCTCCTCCCTCCCTCCTCTCCCTCCTCCTCCCTCCCTCCCTCCCTCCCTCCCTCCTCCTCCCTCCCTCCCTCCCTCCCTCCCTCCCTCCCTCCTCCCTCCTCCCTCCTCCCTCCCTCCCTCCCTCCCTCCCTCCCTCCCTCCTCCCTCCTCCCTCTCCCTCCCTCCCTCCCTCCCTCCCTCCCTCCCTCTCCCTCCCTCCTCCTCCTCCCTCCCTCCCCTCCTCCCTCCCTCCTCCCTCCTCCCTCCCTCCTCCTCCCTCCTCCCTCCTCCCTCCCCCTCCCTCCCTCCCTCCCTCCCTCCCTCCCTCCCTCCCCTCCTCCCTCCCTCCCTCCCTCCCTCCCTCACTCACTCACTCACTCACTCACTCACACACACACATTCTTTTCATGGATGGGCATCTGGTTTCCCATATCAGAGTGGGCATAAGCAAGAGTTTGTTTTATAACTGAACTCCTTACTTCATTTAGCAAATGTGAGTCAACATTTCAGAATTATAATAATGGAAATTCCATTAGCTTACCGTATGATGCTACACATGTTCACAGTGGTCAATTACGTGCATGCTAGCTCCTTGAGCTAGTCACACGCACTGGGGGTACTGTGGTTGTTAAGACCTCACTTGGACATGTCTATTAATTAATTAATTAATTGGACATGTGCAATGTCTTGAATTGGTTGCTCATTGAGTGAGACATAATGTTGGACGTATTGTGGCTGCTTAACAATAACTTTGTGCACGCGTAATTCTTAATCATGACTAATGTCGGGCGCGTTGCAATTATAAAGGGAGGCATGCAACTATGCAATGTGCGAACATATTAATTCCATTTAGGGTTATTGCAGTTCAAAAGGAGTGGTGCCATCGCAAACCGTGTAGATCCCGCTCTGAATGTTAGCCAGCCATAGTTGTAACGTACAAGGCTGCACATTTCCACCTCCATTTGTTTCCATCGTTGTGAATGACTCGACTAACACGGATGAGTCAACAGCAGGCTCGAGCTATCAACAGCATGGTCCGGATTCTCCATATTTCTGGCCTGCGCTAGTTGCTTTATTGATAGTCTTTACATTGTCATCAAGTGAGTGAGACAACAAACATGACAATTGCCTGGGGCCAGCAGATAAATGTCCAAAATTATTTCAATGAGCAATAAAAGTGATACTACAAGTAGTCAAGGAAGTGTTATCGCACAGCAAATTTGAAGCAATATCTTATGAATCACGTTCCATAGTGGCCATCATGATCGCACACACAAAAAGAGCATGCCCCTGAAAGAAAAGAGATCGGACTCAACGGACCTTACAAGTTGACCCTTACCAACCAGTGTGCCTGGAACGTGAAGCGTGGGGCGGCCAGCAACGAAAGATTGTTCATGCAGACGGACCGCCCATGTATTGCCGGGCGCATCAGTGTGTATGTCAATGAGACAACAGCGCAGGCCAGAGATCTGGAGAATCCGGACCAAGGTAGCTCGAGCCTGCCGTTATGTTATCCGCGTTTTCGAGTCGTGCACGATGATGGATATGAATCAGTGTGTATGTGGCCATCAACACCAATTGCCGCCATCCATATTGTCATCAGGGCGTTGTGAGTTTAACGTTTGCTTTGTCGCTCATATTTCGCTTTGCCTTCGGCTTAGGCGAGCTCGCCTTGTCATCTCCAAAGAGTATGCAATGCCGCACAAGAAGACCGACATTTATTACTGCGCCAACTATCGTCCTCATCAAGATTGCCAGCATCTCCAAAGATCACCAAAGCCGCAACCAGATCGAGTGCGGCGCTGTGCCCTTCGCGTGCGATGCTCTGCTCTTCTACAGCCGTGGGGCTCGGAGCATTTGGGTTAATGTCGTCGCTAATAGCAGGCTTCGGGTCACCTTTCGCGAGGGTAACCCGTTGTAGCCATTCCTGAAAAGGCTGGTCGGTGTCCCTCATGGCTGGCGACTCCCGAGCACCTGCCACCTTCCCGCGCATGTTGCACGTCTGGCATTTTCATGGGCTTGCTTCGCGCCAACGCACGCTGTTCACCACAAGTTCACAAAGAGTTCACGAGGAGTTCACGGGGAGTTCACCAACTTCGGACTTTGGGGAGATTGTGAACTCGTCCTGTGAACTCGTGAACTCGTCGGGACCCAAAATTAGCTCGGCCCCGGTCGGCCCAGTTCACAAAAGAGTTCACAAAGAGTTCACCGCCTCATGTGAGTCGTGCATGTGTGTCAACCTTAACACGAGCAATCCGACCAAAACGTGGAGTAGCGTCTTCATGCCGGCGACTTGATGTTGTGATATGAATATTTGGGCTTGGGCACTGATTTACAGCCACTGACCTACCTGGCTATGTCTGGCGATTTGATATAAGGTGTACTGATTTCTGATTTGGCACGCCGCAAAGGTGACAACCATTTGCGTTCACTGCCGGTCCGCGGAAAACGTGATCTGCAATGAATCCAGGCCGGAATCGAACTGGGGATCTCTTTGTCATCGTCTGCTGAAATCAGAATCTGCATTACTCGTTTAACATCCTATTTACTAATGTCGCAATGTCAGGTAATCCCGCACTATCCAGGGCATCGCGACTTCACCGCCAATCCAAAACAACCGGAATCACTTACCACCAATCCCAGCGAGCCAGCGAAGCGAGCGAGCACCGTACTGCGCACCAATCCGCGAGCGAAGCGAGCACCGTACTATTCCAGCGGCCGCAGCGGGCAGCGGGCAGCGGGCAGCGGCAGCGGGCAACGGGCAACGGGCAGCGGGCTGCGGGCTGCGGGCTGCGGGCAGCGGGGCGAAGTACTGCCAAAAAAAGGGACCCTGTTTTGGGCTGGGCGAAGCCAGCGGGTGACACTACACCCTCCGCATTGGTACAGTAGTTTTAATTCGGTTCAGCCGAAAGGCCCTTCGGAATTAGTTAGACAATAGCGTTTTATTGGTTGAAAGTGCTACTGTGCCCGCCCAATTAATTAATTATTAGTTTGTTTGTTTGGTTACCGAACAACCGTTGAACTGGCTACGAAATTTAATAATTCTTTGTTTGTTGACTTTGTTCTGTATAACCCAGCCGGATGCACTGCTCTTACGGCTAGAAAAAGCACATTTTTCAGCCAGAGATTTAATATTTCTTTGTTTGTTAGCGAGAAAGCTGCACACGTGACAGGAAAATAACACTTTCTTTGTTTGTTTGGTAGCTTCAAAAACTACAGTTCACTTCACTCGGGAATTAGTTAATTAAAATTCTTTTTTTTTTATTTATCGTTTGCAGCTGGCCGGCGCCCAGCCTCATAATTATTTAGTATACCTACCAATGCGGAGGGTGTAGTCCTATATACTAATTTCGCAATTGGGGGTCATCCCGCACTATCCAAGGCATCGCGGAGTACACAGCCAATCCAAAACAACCGGAA
>RPFO01000080.1:3720399-3885399 GCA_009746045.1 Mesostigma viride | reverse complement strand
TTTACACGTCCAAGAATACTTGTCTCCTTTAACGTAACTACGTCACGTGAGCATTAGCCCTCAGGGATATTGAATATCAAGGAGACAACCAGCGCAGGCCAGCGATTCAATAGTGATTGAATATCAAGGAGACAATTGAATGTCAATGAGACAATTGAATGTAGTTGTCTCACTTGATAGCAGGGCGTAACCTCTCCAGTTATAAGCTCCTGAACCATAAACTAGCAAACGGTGTAAGTGCCTAGTAAAGTGTCTATTATTAATTGACTCTTTCACGATGTTTCATGATTGTTCATGCAATTAGTGCTATGGGCCAGCAAGCCAGAATTGCATGTGTAAGGTTAGTCATTCAGCTATAGTCAACGATGAACAACCAGTTAGTCTATCAATCACCTATTACCCTCACATCCATGATGAATTCCTAGCTTATTTAGTTACTCTATGTGGCCAATGCGGTGGCCAGATTAGGATATCCTTTTGCAAGCAAGGCACGTGCAAGCTACCAAGATTAAATGCAGGAACAACAGTTACCAAGAAATGCGTGAAAAACTACTAGACATGATGAAAGTTTGAGGAGACCCTAACGTAAAGAACAAACAAGGGCAGTTGGTTTAGATTACCATCTGGGCAGATGCTAATTCATTTCAGACGGTGTTTGCACACAGGAACACTTCATGCATAATGGAATACGCCCACAACCATGCCAACTCAGTCAGTGTACGAAAAGGGGTGGCAAGACTCTCAGGGCAACGTATGCCCTCACGTTCCCTCGGGCATGGCACGACGTGTTGTAAAAGGTTGCAGAGCAATAATGTTGTATGCATCCCATGACTAACTATCTAGCGGTTCCCATATTTATTCCAGAAAGCTGTGTGCCACGAAAGAAAATACGGCCGGAACGCAACAAAACCTTGTAAAATATTAATGACCTCAGTACGCTATCCAACATGCCAAAAGACAAAGGGATAGCGTCCGGAATTCAATCAATAAAACATGTATGCAAGGTATAGCTTGTTGTAAACCACATTGCCAGCCATGGCTAGCTTGGCAGCCTTGGCGGCATGTGATGTTAGGCTGCAATTAGTCTCCTCCTCAAGGGTGAGTACTGAAATGAACCCATGGTAACCGATACGAACATACATTTACACTAAGAAAACATGTCAAACATGATGCTCACTATCGCGCTTCCTTTCCTGCGTGCGAAAATGTAAAGCGTTAGGCAGATTTTCAGCTCCTAGCAAGGCGCACTAGCTCATGCCGCTGCTATAAGGTTTGGTCTCTCGTCATGCACAAGAAATACGCGCAATATTCTCCCCCAAAGCCCGTTTCAAAACCCAAGCTCTATTACTTTCCTTATGAACCATAATCTGGCGTACCTGCCGACGAAAGCAATCTAAAATTGCCAGGTACATATTGAACTATACTCGATCGAGCATGCCCAGGGGGCAAACGACTAGGCGAAACTGCAAAGTTTGGCGCAAAAAGCTCACAACGATGAGCCCGTACAGCACAAAAAACAGAGCAGCTACCGTCGCCCGACAAACTGTACCTAACCCTTGTAAATCTTTCACCCAGGGGACGCAAGAAAAGCCGGCCTCCCATGCTGGGCGGATGAGCGTTACTTTGATTGCGCATGCATCCTGTAATTACTTACCTAGACAAACTGGAAAAGTGCCAACCCCCGGTTGTCAAATATTTCAATCCAGTTCTACCATGCAACGTTAACAGCTTGACTACGATAAGTTTAGTCCGCAAAACTTGTCAGCCACTGCCGCCAACATGAATTCCTTAATTTCTTAATTATTCCAGAGGACAGAAAATTCGCTCTGATTAATGACATGAAAACGCCCATGCCGATTACATGAAAACAAAGCAGTGATCTCATGAAACAGAAGATTTTCCGCCACATTATTGGCCTAGTCCTCCGACATGCCGAGCAGCCTGAATTCACGTCGCCATGCCCACCATGCTAGGGGGAAAATAATGCGCGCATCGCATTCCCCGGACGATACACAGACGTTCACGTCTTGTCCGCGCCAAAATTTTGCACATGTTCCGTAAAGGACGTGACGGAAACAGGAATCTGACCAAACGAATCAGATTTGGATCGGAAAAACCGCTCTCTGACCATGGTCACTAGCATGATATTGATACAAGCCAATGCTCCCCACCCCCTCGAGGGTCACCAAGCCGGCTGACATGGAAAACCCGGGGAGGGAAACAAAAGCTAGGGTTGCCGATGAGAGTGATACCCTTGTAACCCTCTAGCACTTGCACAGGGACATCTGCCCCCAGGATGGGCATTGAGCACCTGCCCAGCCACCTTATACGCCCGCTGGCCGTCAAACCCCACAACCTCCTTCCAACTACAGTACAGGGCTCAGCAATGGGTAATATGCCGCGGCCGCCGCAGGGCTCGAGTGATAGATACGCCTGCCATGGCATCGATGGCCGCAATATATGCATATATGCCAGTTGATGAATGATGCATGCAGCCACCCATCGTGGCCAGGAACATTAAATTCAATTGCAGAAGTAGATGAAGCCCCTCAGGGGGCAGAACCGTCACGACTAAACCCTTGCACCTATACACGTGACGCCATCGGCGTAGAAGCTGACCCAGTCGCCAGTTATAGTGATTGGCTAGCTTGCGTGGAGCTGTCATTAATGCATGCCACGCCGCTGGTACCGCATGTATGAGGGCGCCGGTTTGCCAAGTTTGCAAGGAGGGCATGCATGTGTTGGACCCATGTGCTGACCTCGCCGTAGCTGAGCCGGCGGTACTGAGCCCCGTGACCTAGTAGCTCTCTAGCACCCTGACAATTGGTGGTGACGCGCGCAGGAAGCTAGCGTAAGGGTTGTGTCCGTGGAGAGTGCCGAGGGGCTCGATAGTAGCGTCAGTGATTAATTAATTAATTAATTTATTAATTAATTAATAGACACGTGACTGCGTCACGTGAGCATAAGTCCTCAGTGGGAGGGGAACATGGGATGGAATGGATGGTATAAGCTATCTAGGTCCTAGTTACAGGGGTGTGGGCACCGCGGCCCGAATCGCTATGAATGCCATACTTGGTCACACGCGGAGCCCCCACAGGCTTGGGGGTGGTCTCCTTCATTACTACTTGCCATCTATCCTTGCGCACCATCTGCCTCCATATTACAGACAATTAAACCAGGAGGCTGCCCGGGGGTGAGCCCGTCACGTCTAGTGTAGCACATGTCCATGCCGAGTCTTATATCACGAAATGTCCACGGGTGGCGGCCCTGCCGTGCGCGGCCTGGGGCACGCCAGGTTAGGACATATCGCCCAGGCTGGGCGGGCTTGGTGCCAGCTAGTCTATCTGAGGTATCTACCTGATCTGTGCGGGCCAGGTGCCCGGCTAGGCCCAGGCGCCTGTGCCTAGTAATGTGGGAAACATAGGGCAAATCAGCGTACAAATCCTCATTACTAATGTGCAAACCAAAGGGGATGTTAACCCCTAAATGGTCTGGCTGCCGATTTTCCGCCTAAAACTGAGTTACAGCCGACACGTCGGCCCCTTCTCGGGGGACCAAATGCCGCGAAAACTATTGAGAATTAGGAAAAGTTTAGCTGAGAAGATCGAAAGTTTATAATTTTCCTCACAGCATGGTACTAGGGTTTGCATACTTCTGACAAAGTTATAGAGGTGTTCTGGCCGGTCAAAGTACAAGGGGTCAGGGTACTTTTTCACGTACAACGTGCATTCCGGAAAACGACGACCTGGCCATGGCGGCTTGCGCCCACGCATGGCATTTACGTTTTCGTTCGAATTTTCTGACCAAACTCAGGAAATTGATTTTATACGTCCTAAAGATGATACAGGCCAATTTTTGGTTCGCGGGAATGCCATTTGATATGTGTCGGCAGCGTTCTTGCTGGAAAAAACTGCGATCAGGCCGGACGATAGAAACGTTGACAGCAATACCTTTCCGGCGTATTTTAAAGGATATATTGGTTTCTTTGTACTTTTTATGATACATAGTAGTCGTAAACGTGCAAGGGTGGCCAGAAATCGCCGAATCCAGCGACCATGCTGCACAACTTTGGTGTGCCGAAATGCGCCATTTTGCGGCCACCGCCTGGGCCAAGGTAACGCCATCCATGCCTGGTAAAGCTTAATCATCGTTTTCCTATCGATGTTTGACGTTTATATATACGTTCTAGCTTGTGTAGCACATTCTTTTTGCATTATTCATGCTCTTTCTTGACCCTGGCCTGGCCCCTTTCTAAAACACCATTCTTAGATGCTTCCCTCAGTCAGTTGACCTGCCACAGGGTGATGGTGATAAGTTTTAGAGGCTGTATGGGTTTGAATACCTCCATATATGTTTCTTATACATTTCCCACACACATATTGCATGAGTGTGAGGCAGTTGGCTGGTCTCTGTGGCATCATCAAGCATGTAACCGGTGAGTAGAAGCTTCCCATTGTCAGCATGTGCCACCAGGTGTGCTGGCCATCACCTGGCAAGCTATAGCAGCTTAGGCCTAGTTTATCCTTGCTAGGGCAAGCTGAAATAGGCTTAACATCACTAGTTTGTTGGTGGCTGCCTCCTAGAATGCATGCCTTGCGTAGGGTATCCGTACGACGTTACCTTCGTGCATGGACAAGGTGGCACCTGCACACAGGTGCCATGTAAGGGCAGTGTGATGATGCAGTTATGTTTCCCCATCATTGTGGAAGGGAAATGTATTGTGTGGCATGGTTGGGGGCCATATTAGTAGGTATTAGTAGGTAGTATGCCCACTCCTACCCCCTTGGTTGCTTTTTACCAACGGTACCCCTATGGGCTGTACTGGGTGTAAGTGCTGGTATACCCGCCCAAATGATGACCCCAATGGCTCAAACTGTTCAGCAACTAATTGTTTATCATCCCTGAAGTGGTAGGTGCCTAGCTCTTACAACATAATTCAAAATGCACATTCTACCAAAAATGAAAACGCTCGTCTTGACCCCCCTGACTTTGACGGCAGTTATACATGGCCTACCCTGCATATATGTAAGGTTGTGATATACCAACCCGAAGGGCAACTCATGGACATGCTTGGCCCCCAAGGACAGCCATTGGATATGGGTGGGTTGGATGGCATCTGGTTTGCAAAATTGTGAAGTTACAGCCGATGCATCGGCAGTATTTCTGCCCATTTAGGGGTTAAGGGCCTGGCGCAGCATCTTGGTGACGGCGCCGTCGAGTCGTTGCTCCAGCTCCTGCGTCAGTGCCCACGTCTCGGCGCCGTAGGTCAGGATCGTCAGAATGACGACCTTGAAGAGGTCACGCTTGACGATCCGGGGTATATAGGGCGGGGTTGCTCCACCAGCGGCGGTGGTCATGGAGGTGCGCCCACGCCATGCCAATCCGTGTCGTCATGTCGTCCTCGCAGTCGGGAAGCCAACTGCCGAGCAGCTTGAAGCGGCCTGAAGGAGGGTAGTTGACCTCGGCATTGTCTAAGAGGCGGAGTATGGGTGGGGGCCCTGCCATGCCGAGGGCCAGGGCCTCCGTTTTGGGGCTGATTTCTAGACCAGCCGCCCGAGCCTCGAGCGCATGGAACGGATGGTGGAAGCTATCTAGGTCCTTGTTACAGGGTTGTGGGCACCGCAGCCTGACTCGCTATGAATGCCATACGCGGTCACACGCGGAGCCCCCACAGACTTGGGGGTGGTCTCCTTCATCAATACTTGCCATCTATCCTTGCGTACCATATCTGCCTCCATTAATTAATTAATAGACACGTGACTGCGTCCATCTGCCTCCATATTACAGACAAACCAGGAGGCTGCCCGGGGGTGAGCCCGTCACGTCTAGTGTAGCACATGTCCATGCCGAGTCTATCACGAAAAGTCCACGGGTCAGTGGCGGCCCCGCCTGCCGCGCGCGGCCTGGGGCACGCCAGGTGAGGACACAGCGTCGCTAGTGATCAAGTCATTAAAAAAGAGTGGCTGCCGTGCCACCTCCTCTCTGGTAGTAGGAAAGACCAGGCGCCCTGCCTTGAGCTTATTGTACCCCGTCCATATGCGCTGGGCATTTTGTTCATGCCCAGAGAATCTTGGTGAGCTGTGATACATTGCCCGCGCCAGTTTTCCGGTCACGATGTCGTACGCCTCCAAAACATTTTTGCATGCCCGTGCGCCACGATTTCGCTTCTGCGAGCACAGAATCAAGTCCCCAAACAGAGTCTTGCTTTCTGGGGACGCGGAAGCTTGAGCTCAAAGCGGCTCGCGGGCCAAAAGTAGTTCCAATCCCCATCGCAACCCGAATTTAACCAGAAACAGAAACAAATCCGGTTCCCCGGAATCGCTCGAATGTCCAGCTGCCGAATTTGCATGACACTTAAGGGGACTCGCACGTCCAAAAGCCTGAAAAACTGACATTAATGAATATCAGCTCCAATGCACTCGGGAACCATCTAGTGATGATTGAGTACCATAAATATGATGTTTGGACATTCATGCCACCACTTGTTGGGGGTACTACGCCCAACCACGCACCGGTGGCGAGCTAAAAATAGAAAAAGACGCTATTTATGAGATATTTTGCCCAAGACAAACCACTTATCCAAATGACCTGCCCATACATTTCTGCAAAGTTCCCCCACTTTTTTTAAAAGCTGGGCTAT
The DNA here is from genome assembly GCA_009746045.1 of Mesostigma viride. NCBI lineage: Eukaryota > Viridiplantae > Streptophyta > Mesostigmatophyceae > Mesostigmatales > Mesostigmataceae > Mesostigma > Mesostigma viride. The sequence goes on along the minus strand of RPFO01000080.1, from coordinate 3,878,759 downwards.
TTACATGGCCAAAGTGGTCACATTTGTTTGAGTTATTACATAATTTTCCCGCAAAATGGGTACTTTTTTGAGCCAAAAAAAATAAATCAAATCATTAACACATCAGATTGGGTCATCCATACATTTTATATTCCACTGAGTGGGGGGAAACACAACCCCAAAGTTTGAGCTCATTCTGACAAGCGTAGCTCAAGTTATTGATTTTCCTGTGATGCCACCTGGGTAGACGCTAAAAGAGAATTGAGCTAGTGCTGAGCCAAAATGACATCTGTTTTGCTACCCTAGACACCCAAAAACATGCCCACTTTGATCACGGAGTGTGAGGAGGATGTCCGGAGCGTCATACGCCCCACCCCTCCATCGGCACAGCCAGCCTTGTGAGTCTACCCTTAACCCTTGGATGGTACTAGTACCTATTTCTAGTTACCAGTTTTACTCGTAACTACAAATAGTGACCAGTTTTAGAACCGAGCTGGCGCGAATGCCAGTAGATATTTCCGTGATATTTTTAGGTCTGCTGCTAGAGCTAGATGTGTAGTACACCCTGATACCGGACATCACTATGTTCAGACCAAGTTTGCAGGGACTAATTAACGGTTACAGTACAGGGGGGTACCCTGGTGCACAGCTGCCACTCATTTTTAGCTTGTCATCTTCCAGTTATTTTTAGATAGTACAGCTGGGTCCCTGGGACAACCAGTGATGTGAGTGTCCAGAAGCCATGCATGGCTACCAATTTAACTGCCTTTCCAAGGCCAGGTCCAATAAAGTTGTTTAAGCCACATAAAATGCATTTTAGGTGTATCATGTCTCGCACCCAGCGGATCCCCCTGGGGGGGGTCCTTAAAATGTACCCATAGGACATTGCAACATGACCACCAACATGACCCCCAAGTAACTCAATATATGTGTGTGCTTTGGTCCCAATATGGATAGTAAAATTGTTATTAGGTTGGTTTGTGGACTTTATAGTGCAAAGTGCAACTGGTAACTACTTTTAGGAACGAGTTAGACACCATCCAAGGGTTAACAACAAGGCTGGTAGGACGACACGCCTGAGCAGCATATGTCATGCCTATCTCAGGCTAATAATGTGTGATTTTGTGCCAACAACCAAGTTGTTCCACCCAACAACACATTAAAAACCCTCTTCCAAATGCCCAACAACCGGACATGTGGAGGACCACACACGCAGTATATAAAGAGAAAATAAGCTGACTTTTTATCCAGCCAACCTGTGGCTAGCTGCTCTGGTTAGCATGACAAAGGCTATCATTTACTCAGTGGGAAAGGTGAAGAGACCATTGGAACAACCTACCTGACGCATGTGCCACCAAAGCATTGTGTCCCGCAAAATGCACACTGCCTCCTTTCTAACAAGCACGAGCCACTTTCTTTAGGAGACAGGTGCCAGCTCATCAGTGTCTGGGGAAAATGATGCCGCTGCTTAGGAAGACCGCGTGAATTTCCTCGAACATAACTGTCTATAAAGCAAAAGAAATTTCAGAGAAGCATGGAAATAAAAGCATTACACCTTCCCGACAGGTTGTGGGCCACGCGCTGCAGCAAGCCAGCCACGTCACAGACGAACTTGCTAAAAAACATCCAGGAATCCAGCGATGCAGCGCCAGGACCCGCAACTTCATGGCTGCATCTGGCCGGAAAGAAGGCAAAAAGCTTACGCTCAACGAGCTAAGAAAGCAGGAAAGCGCTATCTTAGGACGTTTAATACAAGAACGTACCATAACGGGCATTTATTCGTGCCCAGGCGCACAAGAATGGCCACCCTTTCATGGAGAGGTCGGGCGCGCATCGCGCAGGCCTAATGTTATCTTACCGCAAAATGACGGGAAATGTAAAGATAGCAGCGGGAATTTTTACGGCTTTAGAAACATCATTAAACTAGCTTCCATTAGGACCATCAAAACTGGCAACAATCGGCAATCACACCTGCAGGCATCCATTATACTTTATTCATCCCGACAGAAATTCAGGCCGGACCCCCCCTGCCGATGGTAAAGAAAAAGAGCCCGCGACATTATAGATCGCAACTATCCCACCATAAATTAGAATCAGTAACTAATTTTCTCCAAGAATCGAGCATTTTTTCTGCTTTCCGCGAGCCAGATTTGTCACGTTTCGTCTAAAAGCAGTCGCCATGGCCACTTCCGCAAGGGGTGCGCGCACCGTGCACCCACTTTTCACGGTACGGAGGGTACCGCGGAATTTTTTTGGCGCGGAAAATATTCGCCGCGCCGAGTCCCCTTAATCTGCGTGAGTTATCAGCCCCCAGCTCACAGATAAGCCGGGAGGCCGGCTGCCCGGGGATGAGCCCGTTCTTCCTATAGGCACATGTCCCTGCCTAGCCTATCGCGGAACAGAGTCCAGGGGTGGCCACCTCGCCGCACACGTATATAGACTGTGTCACGCGGTTTTATAACAGCTAGATACTCCTGTCTAACCCATGCATTAAATCCTCTTCTTCGCATGCATTGAAGTTCCACCAAGCTATTTGCAGCTTAGCACCTCACATACTGAATGCAATAATCATTTTATTGATTCAAGTAACCATTCATTGATGCACCGAGGGAAGTGCGCTCATGCACCATCATCACCCTCTCAAACGCTGTCATCATAGCCATTATCGTCATCGCTAGTCACCAGCATATCCGGCAAAGAGTCATCCGAGCTGGCACCCTTTTCGCCGTGAGCCTGCTGTCCCGTCCCTCTGCCATTGCCCCCCCCATTCCCCTGGTCTGGCCTTGCCCTCGCCACAGGCGGGGCGTTTCCGCCCCCCCCCCCCGCTCCCCCACCCTCGTCGCTGCTATCATCGTTGTCGTCGCTCACAATATCTGGCATGTCATCATCGGAGCTATCCCCCCAACCGGGTTGTGGCGGCTGCCACTCCCGCCCGCTCCCACCATCCGGGGCACCTGTGCCACCCCCCCTAGAGCCACCCAGGCCGGCCTGGCCACCCGCACCCCAACGATGGTCCAGCAAGGGATCAGCCATCCCTTGAGCGATCGCCTCAGCTTGCGCGGCCCATTCGTCGTCGTCTAAGGGGCCAACCTCATCACTGTTGTCGTCATCGTCGTCATCATCGGGGTGATTATTGGCACCGCCGCGGCGCGCCAGGTTCCCATAGTTCATCCAGGGGAGCAGGCTGCGGAGGAAGTGGACGAGGGCGCTCATCTCGCGACCTGCGCGGAATGAAAAATGAAAGAAAAGCCCTAGCAACGATTAATGAAGTCATTCATTGAAATTTGCCGCATGTGATACGCCTGTGTCAGCATGGTGGGCGAGGGCGTTCATCTCAAGACCTGCGCGCCACCGCCGCCCCAAAATCACGCCACTGCTGCCCCAAAATTAACAACAACAACAACATAATCCAATTAGGCAGTTGGCAGCTCTTCGTCATGTCACCAATTGCCACAAAAGCTCCCTTAACAGTAAACACTCCTCACCTTCCAATCATTACCCAACACTCCCCACTTCGCAGCCGCCGCTCTTCCCCTTAACAAAGAAAGACCTCTAAAGATCACCCACATTGCAGCAACTCTCTAATGGCCCCCACTTCCGACATCTAAAAGCCACCCATTTTGTAACAGCAGCTCCCTAGATACCACTACCAAGCAGCAGATACTCGGGCGGGCCGCCACTGGCCGCGGACACTTGCCCTAAACAATCCCCAACGTACCCTGTATGGGTTATTACAGCCCCCACCCTCCAACACCTCTTCTGAGCACCCTGCCCGCGCCCCCCCCCCCCACACACCGACCTTGCAGCAGCTCCTCGGGCATCCCGTCACGCCGCAGCCTCTCCATCAGCTCCCGCTCATCCGCAGCCATGAGCTGCTCCAAGTCAACATCCAGCGCCGGCTCAGCCCCTCCTCCCCCTCCTCCGAGCCCAAACAGGCCACGGCCGCCCGCGGCCCCCGGTCCGCCCCCACCCATGCCACCAGCGAAGGCCCCCCCCCCACGTCCGGGCAGAATCCCCGCCGCTTCTTCGGGGGGCAGTGCGTTGAGCGTGTCGGAAAAGTCGCTCACCGCCAGGTGGCGATAGCTGCAATATGAGGGGCACCCAATGAGAGGGCGAAAATCAGGAACGGAATTCCATCAAGACGTACTCGGAGGTCATTAGGAAAATTTCTGTTCGGGTTTCAAGAGGGTTTCAATAGGGTTCATTAGGGTTAAGGATTTCATCGAGACCCTATTTCGGAACCGACTTCATGGCTGGGGGCTATGACGAGAACTCACCAAGAATCCAGGGGAAGGTCTGTGTTTGGGTTCAGGGTTTAGGGTAATTGAGACTCTATTTGGGATCCTATGACGAGAACTCACCAAGAATCCAGGGGAAGGTCTGTGTTTGGGTTCAGGGTTTAGGGTAATTGAGACTCTATTTGGGATCCTATGACGAGAACTCACCAAGAATCCAGGGGAAGGTCTGTGTTTGGGTTCAGGGTTTAGGGTAATTGAGACTCTATTTGGGATCCTATGACGAGAACTCACCAAGAATCCAGGGGAAGGTCTGTGTTTGGGTTCAGGGTTTAGGGTAATTGAGACTCTATTTGGGATCCTATGACGAGAACTCACCAAGAATCCAGGGGAAGGTCTGTGTTTGGGTTCAGGGTTTAGGGTAATTGAGACTCTATTTGGGATCCTATGACGAGAACTCACCAAGAATCCAGGGGGAGGTCTGTGTTTGGGTTCAGGGTTTAGGGTAATTGAGACTCTATTTGGGATCCTATGACGAGAACTCACCAAGAATCCAGGGGAAGGTCTGTGTTTGGGTTCAGGGTTTAGGGTAATTGAGACTCTATTTGGGATCCTATGACGAGAACTCACCAAGAATCCAGGGGAAGGTCTGTGTTTGGGTTCAGGGTTTAGGGTAATTGAGACTCTATTTGGGATCCTATGACGAGAACTCACCAAGAATCCAGGGGGAGGTCTGTGTTTGGGTTCAGGGTTTAGGGTAATTGAGACTCTATTTGGGATCCTATGACGAGAACTCACCAAGAATCCAGGGGAAGGTCTGTGTTTGGGTTCAGGGTTTAGGGTAATTGAGACTCTATTTGGGATCCTATGACGAGAACTCACCAAGAATCCAGGGGAAGGTCTGTGTTTGGGTTCAGGGTTTAGGGTAATTGAGACTCTATTGAGGATCCTATGACGAGAACTCACCAAGAATCCAGGGGAAGGTCTGTGTTTGGGTTCAGGGTTTAGGGTAATTGAGACTCTATTTGGGATCCTATGACGAGAACTCACCAAGAATCCAGGGGAAGGTCTGTGTTTGGGTTCAGGGTTTAGGGTAATTGAGACTCTATTTGGGATCCTATGACGAGAACTCACCAAGAATCCAGGGGAAGGTCTGTGTTTGGGTTCAGGGTTTAGGGTAATTGAGACTCTATTTGGGATCCTATGACGAGAACTCACCAAGAATCCAGGGGAAGGTCTGTGTTTGGGTTCAGGGTTTAGGGTAATTGAGACTCTATTTGGGATCCTATGACGAGAACTCACCAAGAATCCAGGGGAAGGTCTGTGTTTGGGTTCAGGGTTTAGGGTAATTGAGACTCTATTGAGGATCCTATGACGAGAACTCACCAAGAATCCAGGGGAAGGTCTGTGTTTGGGTTCAGGGTTTAGGGTAATTGAGACTCTATTTGGGATCCTATGACGAGAACTCACCAAGAATCCAGGGGAAGGTCTGTGTTTGGGTTCAGGGTTTAGGGTAATTGAGACTCTATTTGGGATCCTATGACGAGAACTCACCAAGAATCCAGGGGAAGGTCTGTGTTTGGGTTCAGGGTTTAGGGTAATTGAGACTCTATTTGGGATCCTATGACGAGAACTCACCAAGAATCCAGGGGAAGGTCTGTGTTTGGGTTCAGGGTTTAGGGTAATTGAGACTCTATTTGGGATCCTATGACGAGAACTCACCAAGAATCCAGGGGAAGGTCTGTGTTTGGGTTCAGGGTTTAGGGTAATTGAGACTCTATTTGGGATCCTATGACGAGAACTCACCAAGAATCCAGGGGAAGGTCTGTGTTTGGGTTCAGGGTTTAGGGTAATTGAGACTCTATTTGGGATCCTATGACGAGAACTCACCAAGAATCCAGGGGAAGGTCTGTGTTTGGGTTCAGGGTTTAGGGTAATTGAGACTCTATTTGGGATCCTATGACGAGAACTCACCAAGAATCCAGGGGAAGGTCTGTGTTTGGGTTCAGGGTTTAGGGTAATTGAGACTCTATTTGGGATCCTATGACGAGAACTCACCAAGAATCCAGGGGAAGGTCTGTGTTTGGGTTCAGGGTTTAGGGTAATTGAGACTCTATTGAGGATCCTATGACGAGAACTCACCAAGAATCCAGGGGAAGGTCTGTGTTTGGGTTCAGGGTTTAGGGTAATTGAGACTCTATTGAGGATCCTATGACGAGAACTCACCAAGAATCCAGGGGAAGGTCTGTGTTTGGGTTCAGGGTTTAGGGTAATTGAGACTCTATTTGGGATCCTATGACGAGAACTCACCAAGAATCCAGGGGAAGGTCTGTGTTTGGGTTCAGGGTTTAGGGTAATTGAGACTCTATTTGGGATCCTATGACGAGAACTCACCAAGAATCCAGGGGAAGGTCTGTGTTTGGGTTCAGGGTTTAGGGTAATTGAGACTCTATTTGGGATCCTATGACGAGAACTCACCAAGAATCCAGGGGAAGGTCTGTGTTTGGGTTCAGGGTTTAGGGTAATTGAGACTCTATTGGGATCCTATGACGAGAACTCACCAAGAATCCAGGGGAAGGTCTGTGTTTGGGTTCAGGGTTTAGGGTAATTGAGACTCTATTTGGGATCCTATGACGAGAACTCACCAAGAATCCAGGGGAAGGTCTGTGTTTGGGTTCAGGGTTTAGGGTAATTGAGACTCTATTTGGGATCCTATGACGAGAACTCACCAAGAATCCAGGGGAAGGTCTGTGTTTGGGTTCAGGGTTTAGGGTAATTGAGACTCTATTTGGGATCCTATGACGAGAACTCACCAAGAATCCAGGGGAAGGTCTGTGTTTGGGTTCAGGGTTTAGGGTAATTGAGACTCTATTTGGGATCCTATGACGAGAACTCACCAAGAATCCAGGGGAAGGTCTGTGTTTGGGTTCAGGGTTTAGGGTAATTGAGACTCTATTTGGGATCCTATGACGAGAACTCACCAAGAATCCAGGGGAAGGTCTGTGTTTGGGTTCAGGGTTTAGGGTAATTGAGACTCTATTTGGGATCCTATGACGAGAACTCACCAAGAATCCAGGGGAAGGTCTGTGTTTGGGTTCAGGGTTTAGGGTAATTGAGACTCTATTTGGGATCCTATGACGAGAACTCACCAAGAATCCAGGGGAAGGTCTGTGTTTGGGTTCAGGGTTTAGGGTAATTGAGACTCTATTTGGGATCCTATGACGAGAACTCACCAAGAATCCAGGGGAAGGTCTGTGTTTGGGTTCAGGGTTTAGGGTAATTGAGACTCTATTTGGGATCCTATGACGAGAACTCACCAAGAATCCAGGGGAAGGTCTGTGTTTGGGTTCAGGGTTTAGGGTAATTGAGACTCTATTTGGGATCCTATGACGAGAACTCACCAAGAATCCAGGGGAAGGTCTGTGTTTGGGTTCAGGGTTTAGGGTAATTGAGACTCTATTTGGGATCCTATGACGAGAACTCACCAAGAATCCAGGGGAAGGTCTGTGTTTGGGTTCAGGGTTTAGGGTAATTGAGACTCTATTTGGGATCCTATGACGAGAACTCACCAAGAATCCAGGGGAAGGTCTGTGTTTGGGTTCAGGGTTTAGGGTAATTGAGACTCTATTTGGGATCCTATGACGAGAACTCACCAAGAATCCAGGGGAAGGTCTGTGTTTGGGTTCAGGGTTTAGGGTAATTGAGACTCTATTTGGGATCCTATGACGAGAACTCACCAAGAATCCAGGGGAAGGTCTGTGTTTGGGTTCAGGGTTTAGGGTAATTGAGACTCTATTTGGGATCCTATGACGAGAACTCACCAAGAATCCAGGGGAAGGTCTGTGTTTGGGTTCAGGGTTTAGGGTAATTGAGACTCTATTTGGGATCCTATGACGAGAACTCACCAAGAATCCAGGGGAAGGTCTGTGTTTGGGTTCAGGGTTTAGGGTAATTGAGACTCTATTTGGGATCCTATGACGAGAACTCACCAAGAATCCAGGGGAAGGTCTGTGTTTGGGTTCAGGGTTTAGGGTAATTGAGACTCTATTTGGGATCCTATGACGAGAACTCACCAAGAATCCAGGGGAAGGTCTGTGTTTGGGTTCAGGGTTTAGGGTAATTGAGACTCTATTTGGGATCCTATGACGAGAACTCACCAAGAATCCAGGGGAAGGTCTGTGTTTGGGTTCAGGGTTTAGGGTAATTGAGACTCTATTTGGGATCCTATGACGAGAACTCACCAAGAATCCAGGGGAAGGTCTGTGTTTGGGTTCAGGGTTTAGGGTAATTGAGACTCTATTTGGGATCCTATGACGAGAACTCACCAAGAATCCAGGGGAAGGTCTGTGTTTGGGTTCAGGGTTTAGGGTAATTGAGACTCTATTTGGGATCCTATGACGAGAACTCACCAAGAATCCAGGGGAAGGTCTGTGTTTGGGTTCAGGGTTTAGGGTAATTGAGACTCTATTTGGGATCCTATGACGAGAACTCACCAAGAATCCAGGGGAAGGTCTGTGTTTGGGTTCAGGGTTTAGGGTAATTGAGACTCTATTTGGGATCCTATGACGAGAACTCACCAAGAATCCAGGGGAAGGTCTGTGTTTGGGTTCAGGGTTTAGGGTAATTGAGACTCTATTTGGGATCCTATGACGAGAACTCACCAAGAATCCAGGGGAAGGTCTGTGTTTGGGTTCAGGGTTTAGGGTAATTGAGACTCTATTTGGGATCCTATGACGAGAACTCACCAAGAATCCAGGGGAAGGTCTGTGTTTGGGTTCAGGGTTTAGGGTAATTGAGACTCTATTTGGGATCCTATGACGAGAACTCACCAAGAATCCAGGGGAAGGTCTGTGTTTGGGTTCAGGGTTTAGGGTAATTGAGACTCTATTTGGGATCCTATGACGAGAACTCACCAAGAATCCAGGGGAAGGTCTGTGTTTGGGTTCAGGGTTTAGGGTAATTGAGACTCTATTTGGGATCCTATGACGAGAACTCACCAAGAATCCAGGGGAAGGTCTGTGTTTGGGTTCAGGGTTTAGGGTAATTGAGACTCTATTTGGGATCCTATGACGAGAACTCACCAAGAATCCAGGGGAAGGTCTGTGTTTGGGTTCAGGGTTTAGGGTAATTGAGACTCTATTTGGGATCCTATGACGAGAACTCACCAAGAATCCAGGGGAAGGTCTGTGTTTGGGTTCAGGGTTTAGGGTAATTGAGACTCTATTTGGGATCCTATGACGAGAACTCACCAAGAATCCAGGGGAAGGTCTGTGTTTGGGTTCAGGGTTTAGGGTAATTGAGACTCTATTTGGGATCCTATGACGAGAACTCACCAAGAATCCAGGGGAAGGTCTGTGTTTGGGTTCAGGGTTTAGGGTAATTGAGACTCTATTTGGGATCCTATGACGAGAACTCACCAAGAATCCAGGGGAAGGTCTGTGTTTGGGTTCAGGGTTTAGGGTAATTGAGACTCTATTTGGGATCCTATGACGAGAACTCACCAAGAATCCAGGGGAAGGTCTGTGTTTGGGTTCAGGGTTTAGGGTAATTGAGACTCTATTTGGGATCCTATGACGAGAACTCACCAAGAATCCAGGGGAAGGTCTGTGTTTGGGTTCAGGGTTTAGGGTAATTGAGACTCTATTTGGGATCCTATGACGAGAACTCACCAAGAATCCAGGGGAAGGTCTGTGTTTGGGTTCAGGGTTTAGGGTAATTGAGACTCTATTTGGGATCCTATGACGAGAACTCACCAAGAATCCAGGGGAAGGTCTGTGTTTGGGTTCAGGGTTTAGGGTAATTGAGACTCTATTTGGGATCCTATGACGAGAACTCACCAAGAATCCAGGGGAAGGTCTGTGTTTGGGTTCAGGGTTTAGGGTAATTGAGACTCTATTTGGGATCCTATGACGAGAACTCACCAAGAATCCAGGGGAAGGTCTGTGTTTGGGTTCAGGGTTTAGGGTAATTGAGACTCTATTTGGGATCCTATGACGAGAACTCACCAAGAATCCAGGGGAAGGTCTGTGTTTGGGTTCAGGGTTTAGGGTAATTGAGACTCTATTTGGGATCCTATGACGAGAACTCACCAAGAATCCAGGGGAAGGTCTGTGTTTGGGTTCAGGGTTTAGGGTAATTGAGACTCTATTTGGGATCCTATGACGAGAACTCACCAAGAATCCAGGGGAAGGTCTGTGTTTGGGTTCAGGGTTTAGGGTAATTGAGACTCTATTTGGGATCCTATGACGAGAACTCACCAAGAATCCAGGGGAAGGTCTGTGTTTGGGTTCAGGGTTTAGGGTAATTGAGACTCTATTTGGGATCCTATGACGAGAACTCACCAAGAATCCAGGGGAAGGTCTGTGTTTGGGTTCAGGGTTTAGGGTAATTGAGACTCTATTGGGATCCTATGACGAGAACTCACCAAGAATCCAGGGGAAGGTCTGTGTTTGGGTTCAGGGTTTAGGGTAATTGAGACTCTATTTGGGATCCTATGACGAGAACTCACCAAGAATCCAGGGGAAGGTCTGTGTTTGGGTTCAGGGTTTAGGGTAATTGAGACTCTATTTGGGATCCTATGACGAGAACTCACCAAGAATCCAGGGGAAGGTCTGTGTTTGGGTTCAGGGTTTAGGGTAATTGAGACTCTATTTGGGATCCTATGACGAGAACTCACCAAGAATCCAGGGGAAGGTCTGTGTTTGGGTTCAGGGTTTAGGGTAATTGAGACTCTATTTGGGATCCTATGACGAGAACTCACCAAGAATCCAGGGGAAGGTCTGTGTTTGGGTTCAGGGTTTAGGGTAATTGAGACTCTATTTGGGATCCTATGACGAGAACTCACCAAGAATCCAGGGGAAGGTCTGTGTTTGGGTTCAGGGTTTAGGGTAATTGAGACTCTATTGGGATCCTATGACGAGAACTCACCAAGAATCCAGGGGAAGGTCTGTGTTTGGGTTCAGGGTTTAGGGTAATTGAGACTCTATTTGGGATCCTATGACGAGAACTCACCAAGAATCCAGGGGAAGGTCTGTGTTTGGGTTCAGGGTTTAGGGTAATTGAGACTCTATTTGGGATCCTATGACGAGAACTCACCAAGAATCCAGGGGAAGGTCTGTGTTTGGGTTCAGGGTTTAGGGTAATTGAGACTCTATTTGGGATCCTATGACGAGAACTCACCAAGAATCCAGGGGAAGGTCTGTGTTTGGGTTCAGGGTTTAGGGTAATTGAGACTCTATTTGGGATCCTATGACGAGAACTCACCAAGAATCCAGGGGAAGGTCTGTGTTTGGGTTCAGGGTTTAGGGTAATTGAGACTCTATTTGGGATCCTATGACGAGAACTCACCAAGAATCCAGGGGAAGGTCTGTGTTTGGGTTCAGGGTTTAGGGTAATTGAGACTCTATTTGGGATCCTATGACGAGAACTCACCAAGAATCCAGGGGAAGGTCTGTGTTTGGGTTCAGGGTTTAGGGTAATTGAGACTCTATTTGGGATCCTATGACGAGAACTCACCAAGAATCCAGGGGAAGGTCTGTGTTTGGGTTCAGGGTTTAGGGTAATTGAGACTCTATTTGGGATCCTATGACGAGAACTCACCAAGAATCCAGGGGAAGGTCTGTGTTTGGGTTCAGGGTTTAGGGTAATTGAGACTCTATTTGGGATCCTATGACGAGAACTCACCAAGAATCCAGGGGAAGGTCTGTGTTTGGGTTCAGGGTTTAGGGTAATTGAGACTCTATTGAGGATCCTATGACGAGAACTCACCAAGAATCCAGGGGAAGGTCTGTGTTTGGGTTCAGGGTTTAGGGTAATTGAGACTCTATTTGGGATCCTATGACGAGAACTCACCAAGAATCCAGGGGAAGGTCTGTGTTTGGGTTCAGGGTTTAGGGTAATTGAGACTCTATTTGGGATCCTATGACGAGAACTCACCAAGAATCCAGGGGAAGGTCTGTGTTTGGGTTCAGGGTTTAGGGTAATTGAGACTCTATTTGGGATCCTATGACGAGAACTCACCAAGAATCCAGGGGAAGGTCTGTGTTTGGGTTCAGGGTTTAGGGTAATTGAGACTCTATTTGGGATCCTATGACGAGAACTCACCAAGAATCCAGGGGAAGGTCTGTGTTTGGGTTCAGGGTTTAGGGTAATTGAGACTCTATTTGGGATCCTATGACGAGAACTCACCAAGAATCCAGGGGAAGGTCTGTGTTTGGGTTCAGGGTTTAGGGTAATTGAGACTCTATTTGGGATCCTATGACGAGAACTCACCAAGAATCCAGGGGAAGGTCTGTGTTTGGGTTCAGGGTTTAGGGTAATTGAGACTCTATTGAGGATCCTATGACGAGAACTCACCAAGAATCCAGGGGAAGGTCTGTGTTTGGGTTCAGGGTTTAGGGTAATTGAGACTCTATTTGGGATCCTATGACGAGAACTCACCAAGAATCCAGGGGAAGGTCTGTGTTTGGGTTCAGGGTTTAGGGTAATTGAGACTCTATTGAGGATCCTATGACGAGAACTCAACAAGAATTCCCCGAGGCCATGGGAAGGACTTGGCTATCGTGGGGAAAGGGCACGAGGAAGAGGGCATGTAACAATGGGGAAGGAAGAAGGCAGCACATGAGGAAGAGGGCATGAAAAAGAGTTCACACTGCACATGAGGAAGAGGGCATGGAAAAGTGGGAAGGGGTCACGCAGCACATGAGGAAGAGGGCATGTAAAAGTGGACACACATGCATTAAACAAAATAAATTCAACGTACAGGTTGTCGGCAGACTCGGGGAATGCCTCCTTGCGCACGCACTCCCAGTCCTGGGGACTGCTGCCATCCGCCAAACTGGAATTGGAATCCACCGCCTGGAGCACGGCAGCCGCTGCCTGCTTGAGCCAGGCCTGCACCTCCGCGGCTTTCCACAGCGTGTGCTGCCGCTCTGGTAGAAGAGGAAAGTATGGGTACAAGTGTCATACGAAAACGCAACATACAGTTAAGAGTAAATAACGAATTCCACCTTGTATGAGACCTATCTGGTAGAAACAGTTCCATCGAAACAAGGGCTGTAGGTGGAAGAAATGAAACGTAGAGATTTCGCAACATGTGCTGCCGCTCTGGTGGAATACAGGTACATCAAGGGGTGGCAGATGGAAGAACATGATGGATGCAGCGAATAGGAAGCGATAGAGATTCCACAGCTGTGCTGCCGCTCTGGTCACCGGTAGACAAAGGGTAACAGATATAAAAAAACATAGTATAATAGTATAGATTTATATAAGAGTACTTAATCCCCAGTGTGCTGCTATGATATTAGAATTGCGCAGATGACATCTCGCAGGAAAAATGTCGCAGAAAGAAGAAAATACAGGGTAACTTATTAATCCACAGCTAACAGCGCGTGCTGCCATGTTGCAGCCAAGTCTACGTCACGATGAAGTGCTACACATCCAGGTAAGCTCGAGGTAGGGCTTAGGGTTAAGGGTCCTACTGGTGACAAATAAAACTGAACATTTACAGACAGAAACCACAACGAGCAGTACTACAGAGTAACAAGTTCACATCCATCGTTGCCCGTCCAACTAGTCGCCCTCAAACCAGTTACCAACATAGGAGTCACGCTCCGTGGCTTTAACTCCCCCCCCCCCCCCCCCCCCGAGCCCATAGCCTACCATCGATCCATCGCCAATTGATGACCGCCATGTGGCACAAACATCCAAGGATAGTGGGCACACGCTACCTTGTGCGGTGAGACTATATCCGGGATTGTTGATTTCCCTGTGCAATCGGTCAACCCCCCCGACGCACTAGAACCCCCAGAGAGACGTAATTGCCAAGTCACCACTAGAGAGTCATCAGGAGCGCCGATGTACGCATATTACACTCCTTTTGCTGTTACTAATATGTCTCTCATGTACCTAGCCCCCTAGCCCCCAACCCCCTGAACCCCTGAACCCCTAAAACCCTCAACCCTCAACCCTACAGGGGAAACACCCCACGCTCACCCGAGATGGTGCCCAGGGGCTAAGATATAGATAGACACAAACTACATTGTTTTTTTACTACCCCCCACCCCAAAACGCATTCCATACACACACGCCGTACTCACCCAGGAAGATGCCCACCAGGCGTTCCAGGGACGGGTTGGGCACCTGGCGTTCCGTCGAACGTCATTATGGTGCACATGTTTGTGGACAGCGTGGTGGGGGCGCAGAGCACGGAATAGGGGATAAGACCGAGCGAGCGCACGCGCAGGACCCGCACACGGAAGCACATCATTAAATGATGGCAAAGGAGCGATACATACACAACAGCACATAATTACCATGATGGCACAGGAGCGACCCACCAAGGATGCAACACACCAGGAGCAAATACAACACGTCGAGGCGCACAAATAAAAAGGTGCAGAGTGACCCCAACCATAAGTGCGGAGTGACCCCAAGCCAACAACCAAGGGAAGCCACGATCTCTGTCCACGCATCACCCTATAGCCATATGGAATTGATGCTTCGCGGCCCGTGCCACATGACCCATGCCGCGACCCAGGTTATGTGACCCACGTCATGTGATCCGTGAAAATGAAACGTGATCTGCCTCCCCCCCCCCCCATGGCGTGCTTGTTGGCCCCCTCGCCTTGGGTCTTGGTAACGAACAGGCGAAAAGAAAAGCCCTCATCTTGGCGTGGGCAACAAAGGCGAAAAGAAAAGCCCTCATCTTGGCGTGGGCAACAAAGGCGAAAAGAAAAGCCCTCATCTTGGCCTGGGCAAGGAACGAGTGTTTGAGCATGTGCGGTGCCCCCTCAAGGTTAACTTCCCTGGTACCCCAGCTATAGCCTCCACAACATCAGGCACACCCGGTCGCCCACTCACAGGGGTGATAGTTCTGCTCAAATTAGCCCACTCACAGTATAGTGACCTTATCGTGACATGATAGTTCTGCTCACATTAGCCCACTCACATTATAGTGACATTGTGGCAGAAACATACATATATGTATATATATAGCCCTAGCTTTGTATAGCCATGATGATCTTCCACCCCGTGCCAGACCCCCTTTGTGCTCTGAGAGATCGCGGTGGTGCAGGTGCCCTTGGTGCACCTAGAGCAAGTGTCGTTTACATCCCCACCCTTGCAGGAAGTAGCCCAGAATGTATTAATAATGTAAAGCCATATGCCCCTTCTCTGGGATATGTGCTACGTATACTCCCAACGGA
This sequence comes from Mesostigma viride, assembly GCA_009746045.1. NCBI lineage: Eukaryota > Viridiplantae > Streptophyta > Mesostigmatophyceae > Mesostigmatales > Mesostigmataceae > Mesostigma > Mesostigma viride. The sequence goes on along the minus strand of RPFO01000080.1, from coordinate 3,863,341 downwards.
GTTATGTTCCTAATTAATTAATTAATCAATACATATATCTTATAGTGACATTATGGCGGAAACCTATATATATTCATTGAGAATGATAAATTACGGAGGTGAGATTGGCATATATATCTTATAGTGATAAAATAGCAGAAACATATACATAACTTATAGTGACATTATGGCAGATTCACTGTCACCCACGCCGTCTTACCCTTCACATTAGCCTTGCCAAAGGGTGCTTGTCAAGCCTACCCTTTGGCTCGACAGAAGGGATATCTCTTTGCTTTAAGCTTAGCCTTGGGAAAAGCACGAGTGCTTGCTTGTCATCCGTCTCACCTTGGCCTTGGCAAAGAAGGGGTGCTTGAGCACGCGTCCCCACTCGGCGTCCTCCTTGAGCGCCACCTTGGTCATGAGTCGCGCGAGGATGTACGGATGCAAGCACAGCGCCTGCTGCATGAGCGCGCCTGAGCCAGGGGACCCCCTGTCTCCCCCTGTCCCCGCTCCCTTGCCCCCCCCCACTGCTCCTGTGCTGCCTTTTGAATGAGACGCCGCCACACTTCCCTTCCCGGCTGCTGAAGATGACGTGGCTGCGGTGGATGATGACTTGGTGGCGGCAGACATGGCAGACTGCTCCTCGATCCGCAGGCGAGCGAGCGCGAGCGAGAAGGCAAAGTTTGGCAGCAGCGAGAGCGAGGACTTGGCGTCAAACTCGGTGGCCATCGCCTGCAAGCCACGAGCAGCGACCGGAAAACGATAGGAAATCAGATAATGGTTGGGAATCGGATGTGACTGAATCCAGTGGCCAGCGCCTGTGAGAGGCGAGCCATAATGAAAGCATGACAGGGGGAAACAATTCACGTTTTGGGGTTAAAACGACATTGAACTCAGCAGCCAGCGCCTCCAAACATGGAAAGTCATATTTGCGTGACCGAAGATGGAATTAGAATGGTTTCAAATGTGGTGGCCAGCGCCTGCGAGGGGCATGCCATGATAAGAGAATGACAGGGGAGAAAACATTTTGGAGTTCACACAACGAGAAGTTCAATGCCCCGGGCCTGCACTGGGGAGGGGGTGGGAAGAGCGTTAATTTGGCCAGTGGCAGGAAAATACATGATATTTTATGATAAGAATAAAGGTGAAATTCGGTGGCCAGGGCCAGCGAAACGGAACCGCGTGACAGCAGCGCCAGGTGAGAAGCCAAGGAGTCAACATGTTGACAAAGAGGCGAGTTGCGGCTGACTTGGATTTAAAATTTAAAAATTTAAAAGCCATGGGCCCGAGTCCACCTTCTCAAGCCGTCGTGTCAAGGGGTCTTCTTTAGTCATTCGTGTCAAGGGGTCTTCTCAAGTCGTTCGCGACAATGGGTCTTCTTAAATTCCTCGCACACTTAAATTCCTCGCACACTTAAATTCCTCGCACACTTAAATTCCTCGCAACACCTCCTTTGACTCACAAACTCATACTCTCTTCCTCCTCAATTTCCTCCTCAATTTCCTTCAGGTACAAACTGTGGCATGTGCCCTGCCACCCCCCCCTGCACTCGTGCTCTATGCTTGCTCACTCAGCTCCATGTATGCATAGTGGGTGTGGCCGCATCAACTTCCCTTCATAACTCCCATGCTTTCTCCCTCAACACTCACTTCCAGGTACGCGTAATGGTGCGACCGAATCGCGAAGAAGTCGATGCTCTGGAGTGCCCCCTGTGGCGACGGGGCACGACCCCCAACCAAACACACAGACAGGTTGTGTCAGACAAGGGAAAGCCACATGAACACAAGAGGGTCACTTTCACGCCATACTCTATGTAAAACATAAGCCATCCACCGAGTCCATACTCTATTTAAAATTTTGATTTAATCGATGCTGCGAGCATGGATGCAGCGTAATACGGTGCATCTGAGGACACTGGCTAAGTTACGAAAATGAAAGCTATGCAACAAATTTCACGATGGCAAGTATACTGAAAGGAAACAGGGTAACCACGTGACATTTCAACTCATCTCAATTATTGATGATCCTCCGAAGCCAGGCTAATATATTGGCCGGCGCACGACTTAACCAGCAGCCAGGTGGCGCAATAGTCCATGTCTGGCACGAGCGGCTCATGTGTGTGGCGACAGTTCTGCCACGCACAAAACGGGTTTGCCACTGGCAACAAAACCACTTTTACAACAACAACAACAACAACAACAACAACAACAACAACAACAACAACAACAACAACAACAACAACAACAACAACAACAACAACAACAACAACAACAACAACAACAACAACAACAACAACAACAACAACAACAACTACTACTACTACTACTACTACTACTACTACTACTACTACTACTACTACTACTTCTAAAACTACTACTTCTAACGTGTGGCACCGGTGAGTCAGCCAGCCGCAAGGTGGCGCACCATCGGGTCCTCGGGGTCCAGCGACAGCAGCAGCTTGCAGCACTCAAACGCCGTCGTGTGGCATCCGCGTCGCCCGAGTTGCTGGTGGGGGTTGGTTGCGGGGATGCATGCAGGTGGGAATGCGGGGGGAAGGGAGGACGAGCCAGAGAATTTGTTGGGAAGGATGCGAATGTGGGGTGGTAAGGAGCACTGAGCTTGCAGGCATGCATGCGGGGTGGGGTGGGAAAAGCTAGGGGATTCAAAGGGCTGCACGCTTGGTGGATTTGAAGGGCGAAGGGGGGGTAGTGGAGGGGGAAGAACCCGTGAAAGTGCAAAGGCACGGACGGGTGGTGCCAGTGCAGCTGAAGGACAGATGTGCGGACAGAATCGGGCATGGCCATGAAAGAGTCAGGCTTTGGATTGTCAAACTTTCAGCCACAGCTTTGGCAAGTGAGTGCTACTTGTGATTGTTACTTCAAAAAGATGGTTTGGCTTGCCCATTGTTAAGGGTGATCATGGTGGGATTCCAATGGGCAAGACCCCTCTCACCTGTATGTGGCGTGACAGGCAGTAGAAGAAGGAGCGGTTCTCTTCGATGCGAAAGTCCAGCCGGCAGGTCCCCAGCGCAGGGTTAAACCAGGGGTGCCACCCGCACTCGAGCGCGTACAGGCATCTCTCCAGCAGGTGGGCGTGCGTCTGCATTTCCCCCATCTGCTTGTAGACCTGTTTGCGAGGTGTTAGAAAGATAAGCCAATAGGAAGTGCAGAAAAAAAAGGTTACACGGGGGGGGGATGTGATCACGGGGGGGGGGGGGGGGGGGGGGGGGAAGGTCATACGCGCCTGCAACTCTCCTGCTTGTAAACCTGTTTGTAGACCTGTTTGTAGACCAGTTTGTAGACCAGTTTGTAGACCAGTTTGTAGGCCTGTTTATAGACCTTTTTGTTGCATGCAGATTTAGGCTGGCGTAAGATGTATTAAAGGAGGTAGGGGGAAGCATCCACAGGAAACGCACGCGTGTGTTGGGTGAGCACGTACATCTGCTTGTATGTCTGAGGGGGGGTATCATTACAAAAAAGTGAGCAATAGAGCTAGTCATAGGAGGTGTAGAGCAACAGGCGCGAGGGAATGCAAAGGTGGGGAACAAGGGGGTGGGGATCGTTAAAAAAAGGAGCAAGGGAATAACGTGGTGAGGACCCTGTCGGGGGCCAGTCATGTGCGGCTGCATCTTCACCATCTGTACGTGGACTTCATAACACTTAGGTAACATCGGCTTGTGGACTTGGTGACCGTGCAGAAGCATGGGAGGCGTAGGCAGCCAAGGGATTGAAGTGGGGTAGCCGGCATGGCCTGACAGACTCATGACTTGGATGACTACATACGGCAGTACACCTTCCGCGTTTGAAACTGAGGCGATCAGAAAGTTCGAACAGGCAACAACGTAACTCCAATCCAGCAAATGCGATAAGAAAATTGTTATATTTGCAGGGTAACTCCAGACCAAGCTAGCGCACATAGTGTAACAAAGCTGATGTCCTGTGGCGATGCATGCACAGCAAAGCTGATGTCCTGTGGCGATGCATGCACAGCAAAGCTGATGTCCTGTGGCGATGCATGCACAGCAAAGCTGATGTCCTGTGGCGATGCATGCACAGCAAAGCTGATGTCCTGTGGCGATGCATGCACAGCAAAGCTGATGTCCTGTGGCGATGCATGCACAGCAAAGCGAGCCCAGAAATGGATCCCGCAATAATGGCAGGTAGAGAGTGCAAGAATGTCATGTTATCATCTTGGTCCTTCAAAAAGCAGGTGACGAGTGCAAGGCCGGAACGGATCCCGCAAACGAGTCATGGTCCTCATCCTCTAGCAGGCCGCTGATGTAGGTGGGCAGGTGACGTTTGGTATCTTCCGGTTATCGGAAAGGACACCCGCGAGGTTATACTGTAGGATGTCATGATGGGATGTTATGGCAGGATGTCCTAGCCTGTGCGAATTGCGCTACAACAATACAAATACAAATACAAATACAAATACAAATACAAATACAAATACAAATACAAATACAAATACAAATACAAATACAAATACAAATACAAATACAAATACAAATACAAATACAAATACAAATACAAATACAAATACAAATACAAATACAAATACAAATACAAATACAAATACAAATACAAATACAAATACAAATACAAATACAAATACAAATACAAATACAAATACAAATACAAATACAAATACAAATACAAATACAAATACAAATACAAATACAAATACAAATACAAATACAAATACAAATACAAATACAAATACAAATACAAATACAAATACAAATACAAATACAAATACAAATACAAATACAAATACAAATACAAATACAAATACAAATACAAATACAAATCTGAGTGTTCTCATCATACTACTATTCGTACTACTACAATCTCCGCGCGTCTATCTTGAATAACCTGATTAAGAGCACATGTATTACAACTTCTATCGAGGCGGCACACCAGCGCGCTTACTGGAGCGGTATATGTCCAAGGTCGCCCTGCCCCTGGGAGTGCCAGAGGTTGGTCCACTCTTACACTCGAAAGGCACCAAGCTTCTACAACCAGCACACTTACGCCGACCCCTCGTTCCACTGTAGCCGGAGTATCTGCGCAATTTTGAAGCCAGGCTTCGCAGTTACAGAAGTTTTCATTACCTCTGCGAGCGCCAGCAGCGAGTCCACATGGTAGGGGTGCCGCGCGACCAGCTGGGGGAGTAAAGAGAGAGAGAGAGTGGGGGGGGGGGGGAAGGGGTGGTGAAACGTCACAAGTGAGGTGGAGGGGTCGGCGAGACATTAGGTGTGGTTTCTTGCGGGGGACAGTACAGTCAACTTGTCGGGTTGCACAGCCATGGGGCAATCACATCAACCATGGATTGCATTTGCAACGCCAGGCCTATAGTGGGGTAATCATGTCAGCCAAGGGTTAAGGGGGCCAGGGCGAGGCGGGGGAAGCCCAGCTGTGAATGGTTGACGGTGGCCACTGTCAGAAAGGAAACTACATGACACGAAACTATATGACAGAAAGGAAGCTGCATGACATGAAACTAGACGAAACTTTATCATGAAGCTATATAGCACCATGGGAAGGTTGATGGTTTAATATTTCAACAAGCATCCCTATATAACCACTACTGTACTTGTGAAACCAAGCATCCCAATAAAAGTGTTGGATAGCCACCAAGCTTTTCCCTAATCCTAAGATCCAACATTTACTTAATCGGACGAAAGAAACTTAGTGACTAGCCGATGATATCCATTATAAAGATTCTATTATGTTCATGTACCGGGGCACTTATATTGGGCTGTTTGCTCATATTTGCGATTGTTGTACTACTATCTAGAAATTATCTACTTAAAAGGTTGAAACAACAACTCAGGTATTTATTCACCGTGGCGATGGTGTTGGGGTCATGTGTGGCAACGCAGCTCTCGTACTGGCGCTGCACCTCCTGCGAGAAAAAAAAAATTAAGGTGGTGACGAACCGTAGTAGCAACAACAATACACATGTTAGCAATGATAAGCAATCCATTATGGTAATGAGCACCAATGACAGCGATGACAGCCATAACTGCAATGACAGCAATAACAGCAATGACAGCAATGACAGCCATAACCGCAATGACAGCAATGACAGCAATGACCGCAATGACCGCAATGACCGCAATGACCGCAATGACCGCAATGACCGCAATGACCGCAATGACCGCAATGACCGCAATGACCGCAATGACCGCAATGACCGCAATGACCGCAACGACGGCCATGACGGCCATGACGGCCATGACGGCCATGACGGCCATGACGGCCATGATGGCCATGACGGCCATGACGGCCATGACGGCCATGACGGCCATGACGGCCATGACGGCCATGACGGCCATGACGGCCATGACGGCGATGACGGCGATGACAGCGATGACAGCGATGACAGCGATGACAGCCATGACAGCCATGACAGCCATGACAGCCATGACAGCCATGACAGCCATGACAGCCATGACAGCCATGACAGCCATGACAGCCATGACAGCCATGACAGCCATGACAGCCATGACAGCCATGACAGCCATGACAGCCATGACAGCCATGACAGCCATGACAGCCATGACAGCCATGACAGCCATGACAGCCATGACAGCCATGACAGCCATGACAGCCATGACAGCCATGACAGCCATGACAGCAATGACAGCCATGACAGCCATGACAGCAAGAATCATTCTAGTAAAAGATGATAATCGAGGATCAAAACAGCACGCTAAACAGAACAGCAGCAGTGCAACGACAAACCCAACAAGAATAGCATGTGTCAAAAACAGGAAACAGGACTACCAAGTTTGATGAATGACGGCACCAGCACAAGGGAGAGAGTGCCAAGACCTGACATAGCCCACCTTGCGCAGGTTAGTGATGGTATGGAAACCTATTGCCACCTCACGCCCACCAAACTCACACTATCATAACCACCAATCCGTATGCACTCACTAATGGGCTCCAAGCACCACTCCCACCAACCTGGTCTGCCGGCTAGTGGTCGTACACACCAAGCCATGGTGTCTCCTCACTACAAAAGCACAGGTACCGTGGCGTGCCCCCTCATGCCCACTGCAGAGGGCACTTGTACCACTACAGCTATCAAAGCGCGCAGTGCATTTGTACCTGGTAATGCGATCCAAGCACGCCTCCCACCCACCTTGTACGCGGGCGAGTGCTTGAACTGGAACACGTTGTTCCCCAGAGACTCCATCGACAGCCCCCCGTCCCACGGGGGCCACGTGTCCTGTGGCGAAACAAGCAAGCCCTTGCGCAGGCGACGCGCCGCCACCGCAGCGGCGCCACCAGCTCGGCCCCGCGCAAACCGCGGGTGGTGGCCAGGCTTGCGCCGACTCTCCTCCGAGTTGACGATGCTGGCGGAGGGCACAAGGGGGTACGGAGCGGAGCCGAAGGCACCACCATAGGTGGACATGGCAAAAACAAGAACACGAGCATGCACAGTACTTAGATGCAGTGCTTACGTAGCATGTACTGGCACAGTACTCAGATGCAGTGCTTACGTAGCATGTACTGCAATCGATACTGGTGGAGGGCACAAGGGGGGATGGGAAGAGTGTGGACAACAGGGGCAGAGGGCACCCAGAGAGGGGGGGGGGGGATGAGGGCAAAAACAAGCAGAGGGACGGGAAGGAGGGCACAACGAGGGGTCTAGTGCAGTATACTAGTGCTTGGCAAGGCAACCGTCCAAGCATGGTAGTGACCAGTGTAGTGACCCGAGGGATCTAGTGCAGTCGCAAGGCAACCGTCCATGCATGGTAGTGACCAGTGTAGTGACCCGAGGGATCTAGTGCAGTCGCAAGGCAACCGTCCAAGCATGGTAGTGACCAGTATAGTGACCCGAGGGATCTAGTGCAGTCGCAAGACAACCGCCCAAGAATTGTAGTGACCAGTATAGTGACCAATAGGTCTAATACAGTATACTAGCGCTTGGCAAGGCAACGGCCCGCGCGTTGTGGTGACCAGTATAGTGACCTGAGGGATCTAGTGCAGTCGCAAGGCAACCGCCCAAGCATTGTAGTGACCAGCCCAAGCATTGTAGTGACCAGTATAGTGACCAATGGGTCTAGTACAGTATGCTAGTGCTTGGCAAGGCAACCGCCCCAGCGTTGTAGTGACCAGTATAGTGACCAACGGGTCTAGTACAGTATGCTAGTGCTTCGCAAGGCAACCGCCCAAGCATTGTAGTGACCAGTATAGTGACCCGAGGGATCTAGTGCAGTCGCAAGGCAACCGTCCAAGCATGGTAGTGACCAGTATAGTGACCAACGGGTCTAGTACAGTATGCTAGTGCTTGGCAAGGCCACCACCTGCGCTTTGTAGTGACCAGTATAGTGACCAGTGGGTCTTGTACAGTAAACTAGTGCTTCGCGAGGCAAGCGTTGCCTTGCAGGGAAGTACTGCCATGGGAAAATAAGTTCGTTCACAAATTGATCTGTCTGGTGCTACGGCTTTGCGAGGCAAGCGTTGCCATGCAACGCCGTAGATGTCATTTGCTTTGTAAAAGAAATGATGAACAGTTAGTGCCTCCTCCCACCCCCCAACCCCCCTCATACCGCGAACCGAATATACGGCGCAGCTCGTCTTCTGCCTTGAGGTGTTGTGGGTTGGCGGCCAGGATGTGGTGGGATGATGCCGCGGCCTTGCCTGGGTGAGGGCAGGGTACATACACACATACTACTATCAGAGAGCTTAGCACGCCTGTTGATGCCTGGTGCATGCATAGGCACACACAAACACACTTGCACAGTGCATGCATAGGCACACACAAACACACTTGCACAGTGCATGCATAGGCACACACAAACACACATGCACATACATGACCGAGAGAGACACAGACAGACAGAGAGAGTGGATGTATGTGTGTGTGTGAGAGAGAGAGACAGGGAGGGAGAGATAGAGGGAGAGAGAGGGGGTGGGGGGTGGGGCGAGAGGGAGAGAGAGAGACACAGAGGGAGAGAGGCAGAGAGGGAGGGAGGGGGGGGGGGGGGTTGGAGAGAGAGAGAGAGAGAGAGAGAGAGAGAGAGAGAGAGAGAGAGAGAGAGAGAGAGAGAGAGAGAGAGAGAGAGAGAGAGAGAGAGAGAGAGGGAGAGAGAGAGAGAGAGAGAGAGAGAGAGAGGGAGAGAGAGAGAGAGAGAGAGAGAGAGAGAGGGAGAGAGAGAGAGAGAGAGAGAGAGAGAGAGAGAGAGAGAGAGAGAGAGAGAGAGAGAGAGAGAGAGAGAGAGAGACGCACACACACATGCGCGATGCAGACATGCATGGGCACACAGACAAGTCGTGCACACACGCACACACATACACAAACAATCACAGAGAAACGTCCGTATCCGTGCCAGTCAACCGCCATGCATGTGGTGGTAGGGCTGTGGCAAGTAACCATGGAACTTGACCCCTGTCAGACCGCCCACGCTGCAGACTCTGGGGGGCGCACTCGCAAAGCCTAGCGGGACTCGGGTGGAAATTCGCAGCATGATTTCGGGTGGGATTTGGCAGTATGCTGGCAGGCATTTCTCTCTCTAGAGGAGAACCATGCGAAAAGGCTGCCCCTGTATCCGATTGAAGGCACGCATCTAGGCTATTGGTTTCAGGAACACCTGGCACTTAGGCTATTGGTTTAAGGGGACAGGATGGTTGGGACTTTTTTCGCGCCAAAAAAGTCGCGCCGGTACCGACGGACCGTGAAATTGTGGTGCAAAGTGCGCGCACCCGTGCGGAGGTGGCCACGGCGGCGTGCGTTCCGTTAAAATATGGGTAATCGGGCGAGTGACAGGCGAAAAAATTACGCCGATGGTTTAAAACGATGTTCTGTTATGATGTTTCGTAGCCAAATCTCCACTATTTGCAAATTCTCTGCCTTCCTTGATACAGATTTGCACAGGTCACATCCGAAAATTCGGCCGCGATGAATAATCTAGAATGCGTGCCTGCGACGGTAGAACTCGATATTCGTGGGTTACATTGATGCAGGAAGAGCCGTTTAGCAATGGAAACCATGAAAATAGCCTCAGCGTCTTTGATCTGCGGCCATTTCCCGTCATTTCTAAAATGATATCGTTCAGGCCTGCGCGATCTGCGGTTCAGCCATTCATGGCTGGCTGGCTTTTCTTGCGCGCCTGGGTAGGAAATAATGCCGGCCGTGGTACGTTCATTTGCCGCGTGTCACCACCCAGTCAGTGTGCGGTCTAAATGTTCCTGGCATGAAGCTTTTGGCGCCGTTTCTGGGTTTTTCTTGCTATTTTGTTCGCCACTTGTTGCAGTTGTGCTTTCAGATTTTCCGCAGCTTTCGATGGTTTTCCTTACGCTGCGTATGTCATGCTTCCTAAAGCTACCCAGAATGGATCGGGCAGTTATCTGGCTTTGCTACGCTTCCTTGATGGAGGTTTTCACATGGTAGACATTCTATATTGCGTGGTCAAGGACCCTAGCTGCCTGGGAGCGGCATCATCGTTGCAAGGAGCTGGCGAGCTCATAAACGCCTGTTATGGCTCTTCAGCCTCAGTGCTGGAAAACAACAATGTTGTAGGGAAGGTGAGCACATGTTGAGTTACTTATCTCCTCCCCACCTGTTCTGCTTCCATTAAACATGGCTTGTACTTCCTAGATGACAGGGATCAGGTCGTTATGACCCTGAAGGATGCACCTTTTATCCATAAGCGTCATGACATGGCGTTGGCTATTGAGTGATTCCCGCAAGCGGTCATACCTGCTCATAATGGTTAAAGAGTTGGTGGTTGTTTTCTTCAAGCATCTATTATTTGTTTTTCGTGGTTCTGCCCCATTTGCAGAGGGTAAGCTTAGGAATGCGCTTATGGTGTCCCTCATGCCACGGTGTACCAAGCATGCAGGGTGGCAGCTAAAACATGATGTTATACGGGCAAACTAGGTCAGAATGACCTGTAATTTGGTGGCGAGCTTCACGATACATTAATCTAATTAATTGCACTTGTTTTGGCCCAGTTTGTGGTGGGCAAGGGTGTCTTTGGAGAGGTGTTTGTGCTTAAAACTGCTTTTACGTGTCATTTTTTTTCACATGACCATATTTCGATGTGAGTAAACGTCGTCAGAATGAGCTGAAAATTTGGCGCTGTGTGATTGCAACCCTGTGCCAGTTTTGAATATAATATTTGACTCCATGGCATGTGTCTATGATTTGATTAATTTTTTTAGGCGCCAAAAAATACGTGTTTTTCGCTAAACTATGTCAATGTGTCTAAACATGCTTATTCTGACCTGCAAACTAGCTGGAATTATTGGCAAGGGTTGCAATTAGATGGGAATATATGATTTGGCAACATTGGGTTTGCCCAATACCCTAGGGAAAAGATGTCATAAATAGCGTCCTTTTCTATTTTTAGCACGTAAGTGGCACATGGTCGCAATCCTTAAAAAAAATCATATTAATGGTTCCCAATCATTATTGGATTTTTATCACATGCATAGGTATGGTTTCCAGAAAAGTGCACTTTAGGACCGTCCCGTCCCCTTAAGGAACACATGGCATTGAGGCGATTGGTTTAAGAGACACCAGTCCTGGCAACGGCTCCCTCCACAAAATCACCACTAAAATCTTCACAAAATTTTGCTCTTAAGTCTTACTAAGTTTTCCTGCATTGGTTCCTTAGGAACGGCAAGCACCAGGAGAATAAGACACCCCCCCACAACAATCACCTGCATCCGCACCTGGGGAAGGATCAGTGCCGCCACCCGACTTGCCCAGAGGCGCCTGCGCCTCGCCCGTCTCCCCAGCGTCGGCATTAATGCGCTGCAGCACCAGGTCGATGTCCACATCGTCGCCCGCCCCTGCCCTGTCCTTGCCCTCCTCCTTTGCCTTTCCTTTGCCCTTCCCTTTGCTCTTGGACTTGGACTTTCCAGCTTTCTTGCCCGCCGGCTGCTGTGAAGCTTTCGGAGAAGCACTCACAGACTCCTGGCAACGGGCCTCTTTGGGGGCCGATTTGCCAGCGACATTGTCATCTGTGCTGCCTAGTCGAAGCTGTTCGAGTTGATCTGCGGTTCCTTGAGAGGCTTTTGGCTGGCCTGCCGCAATGGCAGGTGATGCGGTTTCCTCCTCTGCTTCCTCCTGCTCCTCCTCCTCCTGGTCCAGATCCTGTGCCGTGGCACAGGCGGAAGAAAGCAGGTTCCCCCAGGTGGGACTTGCGATGACAGAATTAGGGCCATGCGGCGCATGCATAACACAGCAGTGACGAACCATGCTCTCATGAATTATGCAGCATGAGCTTAGATCATTATAATAAAGATATATCAGTGGTACTCTCTTAAATGCCTTCCCCCCCCTTGGCAGCACCATCTCAGAAGTGAGTTTAGAACAACAAAGGGCAAATGCCTACGGTACAAGAAAGCAAAAACAAAATAGCAAAAAAAAAATGCCTGCCAATGCTCAGAAAAAAAAGGGGTGGGGGGGTGGGGGGAGGGAAATGGTTGTGTAAATAAACATGCGGCAAAACACATACATGTGAAATTTAAGGCCATTTATGGAGAACACAGCACAAAGCATTATGAATATGCCCCCCCCCCCCTCCCACACACACACACACCAAAATGATGAACTGCACCAATGACCTCCACCATCAACGGTTCATATGTTCAGGGTCCTAATGGGTTAGATTGTAAGCGGGTAGATGTGGGTGCCAGGGTTAGCTGGTGGGCAAAAGCAAAAGTTCACCCGCCTTCAAAGAAGAGAACAGCCCTAGACGTCGGGAAACACATGCCCCAGCCAAATACGCAGCCCACCTGACTTGAGCTACCGAAAAAAAATTCCAAATATTGAGTCTATTCAATCTGTACGACAGGCAGGCCTCCGTCTCACACGATGGCACAGGAATAAACCAGGTGGGTTCCAAATACGCCAGGTCCCAGGAACTCGACTTTTGAGGCCACAGACATGTGGTTCGCCACAGAGACCACTTTTAGAAATGGGCACGCATAACGCACATGCCACTCATGACGAATCGACTAATTGCTTCATCGAGCTTGATCAGGGTCTACCGGTTTGGTAACGCAGTCACTGAAGCCATCCGGTTGTGATTACGGATTGGTAACCACGGTAGCCAATGGTGCAATACTAGCTCGGCATGAGGGCCTAATAGAGGGCAAAATACCTAGGGGTCGAGATGCCGTCCTAGGGGTCGAGATACCGTCGTATAAAAGGGTCGGCCACTCAGGGTTTACAATAATTACATGCAGAAACTCTCGTCTTGAATCCCAACGAGCACACGACACGGCCACGCTTCTAATACAGCCCAATGTTTTTGCCGACTTACGCCATCCCCGTCATCAAGCAAATCGAACAGATTGCGAGCAGCTGGTGGAGACGCAGTCGCCTCTTCGCCTGAGGATTCACCCGAGGCAGACTCCTCGCGTGCCTCCTTGCCCATCTCCTCCCTCAGGCGCCTCATCATTCTGGTCGACATCCTCGCAATTACTTGAATAAATTACCAATTCAGATTATTCACGATGCACCCACGTGCGCTGGTCCCTTGTGATGCACTCGACCGGCCACTGGCAACCAGCCGTGCATCGTTACCCGCAAAACTTGCGAGATGACTCCGTGAATAGGCCAAGCTTCATGAGACGGCCACAGATGCCATGTTGTACAGGTGCAGCTGCGATGACTCGACGCGTGGTAAGGTAAGTGAGGCTAGAGTGCTTGAATCTGGCGATTGCATGCGCGTTTAGATAATGCTTGTTGCATCAAGATAACCGCCAAGAAAAATTATGTCGGACGCTGTTTTACACTCCATGACCAGCGGTAACACATGGCACACCTGCCATCGATCAGCCAGTATCATCAGCCATGCGAGTTCGGACTTGGAATGCATTTCCAGAGGTACTTAGCTGCGTTGGCACTTACCGGCGGGCTTTGCCAGAATAACTATGAACTTGATAGCATGCATGTGCAGCCAAGGGAATTCTCAAACACGGCGGACGGCACTGGGGATCTGTAGGTAGTAGGTACCATAGTGACTAGGTACTGGAATAATAATACCTCACCGGGTAAAGCCCCAATGACAACCCCTTAGAAGTCCAGTGGCTTCCGTGGTCTAGTAAGGCTCCGTTTTAGCCACTGACATCTTGATACCCTAGGCTTAGCAGGGATTAACTACTGGCTATATTTGGAATAAACGTACACCTATTTACCTGGAAAATAATACCTCACCGGTCTGCCTGAGGTTGTGCTGGCAATTGAATGGCGCGCGCCACAAAATCGCGCCACAAAAGCTCCCCCAAGCACCCAAAATGCGCATGGGGATCCAGGTGCGCGTGGAGGACCCGGAATACGTGGATGGAACAGGAAAACAGAAAACGTCGAGAAGAAACATCGAAGAAAGAATTTTTCATGAGCTCCGCATGATGTGATGCCCTGGTATGCTCCAGCTCGCGTGGTCTCCTCGTCCGCAATCTGTTTGAGGGGAATTTCATGGGAATCAGCATTGAATAACAATCATAACAAGCGCCTTCGTTGTATTCCAAAGAATATAGGACTCGTTCCTCGCGATGTGAAGCTGCATGTGACCGTTGGTTTCGAAAGCAACTGGCATCGGGCGACTCTAAAGGTCGTGATGTGAAAAGCGCGGCGATCCCCTTTGCCGAAACATTGAGCCCCATGGAAGAGGACGAGGAGGACATGAACTTTGTGACACCAAAGAATCACAAACGGAAGCACACATATATAATCAGCGACGACGACGAAAGCGAGCCTCACGTCTCGGCGCCCGGGGCGCCGTGTAAGGCTTCGCAGCGCCAACGCCGGCGCAGCTATGCCGAGGCGAGCACGGCGCGTCGCAAATTAGATTTTCAGAATGTCTCGGAGGATGACGCGGATGCAACGCCGGGTTTGACAGGAACGGACCGAGAAGTAGGCGAGGCAGCGCGAGCGCACCAGGAGGGTAACGATGGCGATGGCGAGGGTGACGATGGGAACGGCAGAGATGACAGCGGTGGGGGAGCCGAAGAAGGTCCTGTAGGAGAGGGCAAGGGCATACATAAATATGACTTGTGGTGTGCCTCGTGCGCGCGGTTTTTCAATAAAGATTCGTTCTCGGCCAAAGAACAAAAGGACCCTAAATTTGGGCCAGGTGGGTTACGCGCGTACGCTTGCAGGGCATCATCGTTGCTCTGCACGCCAGACGGCTATCATGTCGCAAGTGACAAGGAAAGCCTATTGATCGATTTAAGGAGATTGACTAGACTTTTAACTGGATAATTGGGCAAGTTGGTGCATGCTATCAGGCAAGCCATTAGCATACACTAATATATTTTTCTTTTTTCTAATCCGCGGAGCCTTTTGCGAGCAGTTATGGTAAAACGCGGCGCTGTTACCTCAGTTGTTGCCACGCTACCTCTGCTCATGTGCTGCAAGGCATCAGGTGCTCACGTGATATGCCGGCACCCATATGCGTCCATAGGAGTTGAGGATTTTGTGAACTCCAGTGCCCTGATGCCTTGTATGATCGAACTAGCATCTTAGGGTAAATGTCTTAGT
Source organism: Mesostigma viride (assembly GCA_009746045.1). Lineage (NCBI taxonomy): Eukaryota > Viridiplantae > Streptophyta > Mesostigmatophyceae > Mesostigmatales > Mesostigmataceae > Mesostigma > Mesostigma viride. Next base: position 3,847,849 of record RPFO01000080.1, on the reverse strand, counting down.
TATGTGTTTCTTATCTGAGGGTCCCTGCTGCCTCATACTGGACTTCATCTTACCCCTGGCGGATATGTCACGCCTCCCCTTGATCAGTTGCACCCTAGTAGTGACTAATAGATCCTAATCGCACACCTCTCTAGGGGTCTCATATCAGTTGCATCCTAATGGCACACCTCGCTAGGGGTCTCACATCAGTTGCACCCTAGTTGTGACTAATAGATCCTAATCCCAACCTCGCTAGGGGTCTCGTCTTTGGTCGCGGCACCCTTCCCCCAGGACCATTGGCTCTTCGTCATGCCTGCTCCTATATGGCGCTCTTCGAGGTGCATCCATCTGAACGGCTGTTTAGTCGTTGTCCATGGTTCAGCGTGTCACTGAAATCCCACTTTCACTCGCGCGACGCCGCAGAGTCACCATCCCACAGGGCACATATCACCTATTCATACTTATCCCTGTCCTACCCTTTGCCCGCACGTTGCATGCATTTATACTTTCGTCCCCGCTCCCATCCCGGTCCGTGGCACCCGCACGTTGATTGTGTTTCTTCCTCCAACCCCGTCCCCATCCGCAGAGCAGCGCTTCTGCCTAAAACACACCGCGGGGGATCAAACCAACTATGTGCGACAGCTGGAGGCCCGCGCTGCACGGGCCCTGGCTGCCCCTGACGCCGTGCCCAATGACGTCATGGTCGCCATGGGCGCGGCGGCTCACGGTATCGACAACGAGGGCAGCCCCCCGCATCCCAGGGGCCCAGGGGGGGCCAGGGACCTGGGGCACCCCTCTGGCTGGATGCCGCGCCCGTTAAGGCGCCGTTCGGGTAGAGGCCAGGAGGAAGAGGAAGAGGAAAGTGAGGACGAGGAGGAGGAGGTGGAGGTCTTGGGAACTGGGGGGAAAGGGGAAGGGGATGACGTCGGCTCGGAGGCGGGGCAGTCGGCGGAATTAGACACCTGGGACGAGAGGGAGGAGGTGGCAGAGCACCGACGGAGGCCGCATGAAGACGGGGAAGAGGAGGAGGAGGATGTGATGGAATGGAGGGAGGGTATGAACACGATGCCCTTTGGTCGGTACAAGGGCTCCCCCCTGACCGACGTGAGGGAGGAGGACCCAGGGTACCTGCGCGAATTGTGCCGCAAGTTTCGCGTGTTTATCCATGCGGTGGAGGGGCTGGAGAATCAAGGGGGTCCATCGGGGACCATCAGCAGGGGTTTATCTGCGGAGAATAGCCGGGGGCCGTCGGCAGGTAACAAGGGGGGCCCGTTGGGGACTGATAAAGGGGGAACATCGGGGTCTTATAAAGGGGACCCTTCTGCGGCATATAACAGGGGGGGCCCATCGGCCGGTGAAGCGGGCCCGTCCGCGGGTGTCAAAGGGGGTCCACCGGCGGCAGCAGAAGACATTGGATCGATGAGAGGCATGGAGGGGGAGCCGGCTGGCTTGAGGGATGACGGGCGGGGGGCAGCACAAGGGAAAGGGAGAGGAGTCACTTGGCAGTCCGCCGCCCAGGGTCCCCTGGAAGAGGTCCAGGAAGGCCGGCTCGTGGCAGGAGTTGGGTGTCACCCTGCCGTTGGCGTGAGTGTCAGCACTGCGAGCTGTTATGGCAAGGATGAGGGTGCCAGCAGCTGGGTGGAGGCGGGCCCAGCCGTCAGTGGCATCCTTCGTGTCAATAATGATTTTGTGGCATCGTCCTCTGCTGTGGCTTCCGCTGCGGGCGGGGGTGGTCACAATGGTGGGGCTCCATTGGCCCATCCAGTCAATGGTGGGGGGTCGATGGACCATCCGGCTGAGCAGGAAGGGGTTCCAAGGGACCCTCCGGTGGCCGTCAAGCGGGAAGCGGGGCCATCATTGCTCAGGGCTGGGATGCCAGGGGCGGTGCCATCGTCCTCTGGTCTGCACACTAAACCACAAGGTGCGGCGGGCGCTGGCCCACAATGGGCAGGGCCTTCGTCCTCTCATCCACAGGGCACGCCAGTAGCTGCAAGCTACCCGGCAGGAGTGCCTGCTGGCTACCGGAGTGAACTGGATGGCCATGACACACAAGGTGGGGTGCCGTCTTTGTTTGATACGCCGGCGAAACCGGCAGTAGCTTTGTCACGGCCCGGGGACGGCGTGTGTGGTGCCGATGGGATGTATTCGGAGAGGGACGGCGTGCAGGGTACTCCACAAGGACGGGAGAGCGCTGTGCAGGGTACCTCGCAAGGAGTGGGGCGGTCGCCCTGTGCCGACCAGCCCAGGACCCCGGAAGGAGCGACGCCATCGCGGGCGGGGGGGTGGATTTCGTATACTTGGAGATCGTTTGAGGGCAAGGGGGAGCACCCTTTGGAGGGCAAGGGGGGGCAAGCGGCGAGCGAGCATGGATCGCCAATGACCGCGGGGGCGGGGAGGGGTGGTGGCGTGCCGGGCACCCCGCGTGGATTTCCCACGCCGGGAGTGGGGGCGGGGGCGTTTGCTGTGACGCCGCGATCAATGATGACATCACCAGCGATGACGCCGCCATCGATGATGACATCACCCGCGATGACACCACCAGCAATGACGCCGCCATCGATGATGACACAACCCGCGATGATGACGCAAGTGGAAGGGACGCCACCGGCAATGACGCCGCCGGCCCTGCGTAGTAAGTTCAGTCCTCCGCCTCCAGTTGCATTCTAACTCATGGGCCATGGGGTATCCTTTAGAGTGTTATTTATTGCAGTGGGGGTGGGGGTGGGGGGGGGGGGGGGCGGCACCCTTCTTGAAGCATCGAAATTGTGTTGAAATGGTGCATCCTGGTGAATGTGGTATGGTATTGGTGTTTGGTGTTTGTGTTGGTGAATGTGGTATGGTATTGGTGTTTGGTGTTTGTGTTGGTGAATGTGGTATCGTATTGGTGTTTGGTGTTTGTGTTGGTGAATGTGGTATGGTATTGGTGCTTGGTGTTGGTGTTGGTGAATGTGGTATGGTATGGGTGCTTGGTGTTTGTGTTGGTGAATGTGGTATGGTATTGGTGCTTGGTGTTTGTGTTGGTGAATGTGGTATCGTATTGGTGTTTGGTGTTTGTGTTGGTGGTATGGTATTTCAAGCTATTAGGCTGGCAGCTGGCAGCTGGCCCCATAGCTAGCCCACCTGAAAACACGGTTCATAAACACTTGGAATGGCCATGTGTAGTCGTTTCTCGCTCTTGTTGCAACCATCTGCTGCTTGACTGGACATATTTAAATAATGCCCGGGTGCGGTAGATGTTTTGGCGCACAGCGCAACGGTACAGGAGCAGATGTCAGTAACTAAGGTTGCAAGGGCGCCACTGCAGACGTATATTCTGGAGTAAAATTAGGCCCTGGAATAAGACCGCCGCTGGCTCTGGCATTGGTATTCCTCACGCTTATTTGAGCCTGTATCGTCATGCGTGTCAGCACGCCCATCCCGCGGCAAATGGTAATGGCATGCGTGGTAGTCTGATGACACACAAGCTAGCTTTCATCGCAGCATGCACACACCTTTTTCCTTCGCATCTGCCTGACCTAGGTCACAACCACATGTGAATGTCGTATGCGTCCACGACGTACTCGTCATTTTTTCTTCTGTGTTTTCTCCAGGGACTCCCATAAGCCAGCCCACAACCCCCGTTCACTACCCTGGCGGAGATGTCCCAGTCGGGTTTGGCAAAAACTGCAACATGACGTACCAGCAGGTGTTACATGAAAAGCCAAGCTACTGTGCATGGGTAGTCCAGGAGGCCGCCAGCTCTAAACAGTGTGGGCCTGGATTGGCCAAGCTGGCAGACTGGCTGCGGGACAAAGTGGGCCCAAAGGGGAAGCCTCGTGGCCTGCGTTTTGGCGATTTGCCTGCTCATGACAGCATTGCAGGCGGCAGTCAAGCGGGTTGATCAGCCGTTGCGTTCCTTCAATTGAAGAGATCTAGTGTGAGCAACTAGACTACGTTTGTTAACTCACCGAGACAATTGCATTAGTTTCCTTCTTGCAGATGGCGAGCTTTCTTGTTAGGATGTATGAAGTAAAGCAGAGGTCTATGGCAATGTCCAGGAGCCATGTGTATATTATATCTTGGCTGTACAGCGTTATAAACGATTAGCTTTTCCCATATTATTTAATTAATTAAACTCGTGCTCCCGCTGGGGAGTCACGGAGCATTAACCCCGATGGATAAATGGATGTATGGATGGATGGGTACACGCAATCCTACCGGTCTAATCTATATAAGTAACAAAAACAAACCTTCTCTATATCTATTGTGCCCGCGACCCTAGGGGTCTTGCCTAGCATGTGCTTCCCGCGTAACTTGCAAACACGCGGGCCGGCGGGCGCTTCCCGGCCCAAGCTGGAGGGGCCGGGGTCATTGTTCTCTATGACCTGAGCCCACTTGGCCTTGTCCATCATCTTTTTCAAAATCATGGAGAGCTAGGCCTAGTGTCCTCTACTAGCTGCTCTTTGAAAGTGCGTGCGGACATTGCGGCGTCTAGCATTGCTGGGCCCGGCCTACATGAGGAGCTAGGTGCCTCCCCGGCTGAGATGGTTGCAGCCCTATGGGGGGGCCACGTGAGGTGTCTACCTGGTTGGTGCGAGCTAAGTGCCCTACTAGCTGCAGTCGCCGCTGCTTGATGGTGCTGGTGACAAGTGGCATGCATAGGTACAAGTCCCCACTGCGGACGTGGGCAGCGTATCCCACACGGGAAATTGACTGCAGCACTGTGTTGGTGACCGCGCCGTCCAGCATTTTGGCAAGGTCGGCTGTGAGGCCGGGTCCACGTCTCGGCCCCATACGTAAAAACAGGGAGGACCAGGGCCTTGAACAGGTCCTGTTTCTCTATCTTGCCCAGGGGCTTGCGCCACAGGGCCCTGTATTGGCGTAAAGTGTGCCAGGCGAGGGAGACTTGAATTGAATTGAATTGAATTGTAACATAACTCCGTTGGGAGTATTAATTAATTAATTAATTAATAGACACGTGACTGCGTCACGTGAGCATAAGCCCTCAGTGGGAGCGGAACATGGGATGGAATGGATGGTATAAGCTATCTAGGTCCTAGTTACAGGGGTGTGGGCACCGCGGCCCGAATCGCTACTGATGAATGCCATACTTGGTCACACGCGGAGCCCCTACAGGCTTGGGGGTGGTCTCCTTCATCACTACTTGCCATCTATCCTTGCGCACCATCTGCCTCCATATTACAGACAAACCAGGAGGCTGCCCGGGGGTGAGCCCGTCACGTCTAGTGCATGTAGCACATGTCCATGCCGAGTCTATCACGAAAAGTCCACGGGTGGCGGCCCTGCCGCGCGCGGCCGGGGGCACGCCAGGTGAGGACATATCGCCCAGGCTGGGCGGGCTTGGTGCCAGCTAGTCTATCTGATGTATCTACCTGATTTGTGCGGGCCAGGTGCCCGGCTAGGCCCAGGCGCCTGTGCCTAATAATGTGGGAAACATAGGGCAAATCAGCGTACAAATCCGTTGGGAGTATATATAGCACATATCCCTGAGATATGCGCGCGCGGGGTAAGGCAGGGGCGCCCCCGCTCCTTCTGGCGGACAAGATTTCTTTTCTCGATCCGATGCCGCAAGCGGCTCGAGAAGACTCACTTCACCCTCGACGACGACTTGACCCTGGCGCAGCAACAACGTACGGCGACGGGAGCTATGGCCGACCTACCTCCAGCTCCGGCAGACCGTGGCGGGGAAGCCGGTGTACTGGAAGGGGGCGGCCATCTGCGTCGGCCACAAGCCCTGGCACGCGACCCCCGCGGCCGCCCCAGCAACTCCAGCCGCCCGCCCCAGCTTAGAGGAATACAGCAGTCGTAGTGTAGAATATAGTTAGACCGTGGCCTTGTACATGTACGCCTACTACAGGCACTATACCAGCTGACTCAAGAGAATTATTTAGTCATGTACATGTGTGCCCATGCTGTGCCACACACCAGATTAATTAATTAATTAATTAGGGACATAACTCCGTTGGGAGTAAATGTAGCACATATCCCTGAGAAGGGGCATATGGCTTTTAATACATTCTGAGCTACTTCATGCAAGGGTGGGAATGTAACACACCAGATGTTGCCTAGCTTTATTTATTAGTTATGCTGTGCCCACGCAGAGAGCTACTCTCTGCCGAGACGCCATGCCCTAGCTTCTGTATCAAGGAGACAACCAGCGCAGGCCAGAAATCGGGAGAATCCGGACCATGGTAGCTCGAGCCTGCCGTTATCTTATCCGCGTGTTCGAGTCGTTCAGGATGATGAAGATGAATGGTGATGGAAATGTGTATCCTTGTGCATTGAAATTATGGCTGGCTTACGTACGTACGTACGTGTAGAGCGACTAGATGACCTGTATAGCCATGCTGACCTTCCACCCCATGACGGGCCCCCTTTAATTAATTAATTAATTAAGTAATTAATTAAGTAATTAATTAATTAAGTAATTAAGTAATTAATTAATTAATTAATTAGACTCGTGCTCCCGTTGGGGAGTCACGGAGCATTAACCCCGATGGATGGATGGGTGGGTGCAAACAGTCCGGCCTACCGGTCTAAGCTATCTACATCAGCTACCTACGACATCTATCTAACAGCATTACTAACTACAACATCTATCTATATACAGCACTGGCGTGCCTCCCACGGGCTTGCACAAGCGGGCGCTTCCCCACATGCAGGGGGGGGCTCGTTGTCCTCTATGACCTGGGCCCACTTGGCCTTGTCCATCATCTTCTTCCAAATCACGGAGAGGCCTAGGCCCCCCATGTCCTCTACTAGCTGTTCTTAATTTGAAGGTGCGGGCCTTGCGGCGTCTAACATCAGGGGGCCCGGCCCACGCCAGGAGGTGCCGGCCAGGCTGAGCTGGTCGCAGTCCTGCGGAGGGGCCACGTGAGGTGTCTACCTGGTTGGTGCGAGCTAGGTGCCCTACTAGCTGCAGGCGCCGCTGCTTAATGGTGCTGGTGATATATATATTCTGCACACGGCTGATTGGATTGCTCTTTTCGCGGACCTCAACGCCCAGGGACGTGCGTGGCTGTTCTCGCTTTCCTTGCGGAGTGTGGGCTCGGCGTACCTTCGTGCTCTTCCCATGGCCCCCCCATTCGCCTTGGCTCCCAGCCACTACTCGGTGGCGCTCCGGCACCAGCTATTTGCCCCGCAGCCTCTTGTTCCGGCCGGGCGGCCTTGTGGTAGCTGTGGGCAGCCGCTGGATCCCACGGGGACTCACTACCTTTCCTGCATGGGGGGCCAACAGAATCAGAATTGGTATTTGTATTTGCACACTGTCCTCCTGACGGTGGTGCTCGCCATGATTCGGTCGGTTTTCCCGGGCCACGCGAACATCCGGTCCGAGGATGCGGATGGCGCTGCCTTCTATTCCCCCAACCACCGGCCTGACATCGTGGTGCTGGACTTTGAGGGGGGTGGCCGGCATCTGCTTATCGACGTTTCGGTGGCGCGGCCCTTGGCTCTTAGCCACGTGGCTGGGGCCTCCCTCACGGCAGGTTACACGGCGGACCGGGCGGAGCGGGCCGAGCTCCTGGCCTACGGCGACGTCGGGCACCATCGTGTGGTGCCCTTTGTCCTGGAGGAGTTTGGGGCCATGGGGCCCCTGACCTCCGCCTTCTTCAAGGAGTGTTGCCGGCTCCGGGAGGACCGGCTGGACCTGGAGGGCCAGCGGGCCTCATGGTCGGCGCGGACCTGGACGTCATATTGGCGTCAGCGCTTGTCGGTGGCGCTGACTCGGGCCATGGCTGACATCATGCTCCGCCGTACGCGGGCTGATTTTGCGGTGCAGCAGGGTTATTAGGTTCCTCCCGTTAGGAGTTTCCATTGGTCTTATCGTAGTATAGAGCTTTGACATGGCTCTGTATAGAGGTTTATAGCTGGGCGTTTGCTTTGGTTTGAGTGATTTCACTCTGCTGTAAGTAATTATATTATTAAAATATATATTCATTGAGAATGATAGATTACGGAGGTGGGATAGGCATGCAACATAAGGAAAAACCCGATAACTGGGAGATTCAATAACCCTGAAGAAATTAATAGTAATCTGACACAGACATCCAAGGATCACGCCAGCTGCACAAGGTACAACTAACTATACATCACAAAACTACACGCAGCAACAGCGCTGCCGGCCCACCATGCAGGCCTGGAAGGGATCTAGACCGCATGGGTCGCGACAAAGTCGGCCCGGGTGCGGCGGAATAACACATCAGCCACGGTGCGAGTGAGGGCGAGTGACAGGCGCTGCCGCCAATACGAGGACCACGTGCGGGCCGACCACGGGGCGGTCTGACCCTCGTGAGGTCGAGGCGGTCTTCACGACGCTGGCAGCACTCGTGGAAAAACTCCGCTGTCTTGGGGCCCATGGCCCCGAACTCCTCAAGGACGAAGGGGATGACCCGGTGGGGCCCCACATTGCCGGCGTATATATCCATCGCTCCAGTTTTCTAGGCTGCATGACATGAACCGACGGGGGTTCCTGGATTGAGACACGTTTTTTTCTCCATGCACAGCTGAAAAAACCTGCGCCGAGGTGCGGCACCGCGGCCTACGGTAGTGATTACTGTCTGCGACACGCCTGGGGCTGGCTGCATCTACCTGTCGGCCAATTGTGACCCGTGGGCTAGGCGAATTTGAATGCGGCTTTCCCGTTAGTTGTGGCTCCATCGCTCCAGTTTTCTAGGCTGCATGACATGAACCGACGGGGGTTCCTGGATTGAGACACGTTTTTTTCTCCATGCACAGCTGAAAAAACCTGCGCCGAGGTGCGGCACCGCGGCCTACGGTAGTGATTACTGTCTGCGACACGCCTGGGGCTGGCTGCATCTACCTGTCGGCCAATTGTGACCCGTGGGCTAGGCGAATTTGAATGCGGCTTTCCCGTTAGTTGTGGCTCCATCGCTCCAGTTTTCTAGGCTGCATGACATGAACCGACGGGGGTTCCTGGATTGAGACACGTTTTTTTCTCCATGCACAGCTGAAAAAACCTGCGCCGAGGTGCGGCACCGCGGCCTACGGTAGTGATTACTGTCTGCGACACGCCTGGGGCTGGCTGCATCTACCTGTCGGCCAATTGTGACCCGTGGGCTAGGCGAATTTGAATGCGGCTTTCCCGTTAGTTGTGGCTCCATCGCTCCAGTTTTCTAGGCTGCATGACATGAACCGACGGGGGTTCCTGGATTGAGACACGTTTTTTTCTCCATGCACAGCTGAAAAAACCTGCGCCGAGGTGCGGCACCGCGGCCTACGGTAGTGATTACTGTCTGCGACACGCCTGGGGCTGGCTGCATCTACCTGTCGGCCAATTGTGACCCGTGGGCTAGGCGAATTTGAATGCGGCTTTCCCGTTAGTTGTGGCTCCATCGCTCCAGTTTTCTAGGCTGCATGACATGAACCGACGGGGGTTCCTGGATTGAGACACGTTTTTTTCTCCATGCACAGCTGAAAAAACCTGCGCCGAGGTGCGGCACCGCGGCCTACGGTAGTGATTACTGTCTGCGACACGCCTGGGGCTGGCTGCATCTACCTGTCGGCCAATTGTGACCCGTGGGCTAGGCGAATTTGAATGCGGCTTTCCCGTTAGTTGTGGCTCCATCGCTCCAGTTTTCTAGGCTGCATGACATGAACCGACGGGGGTTCCTGGATTGAGACACGTTTTTTTCTCCATGCACAGCTGAAAAAACCTGCGCCGAGGTGCGGCACCGCGGCCTACGGTAGTGATTACTGTCTGCGACACGCCTGGGGCTGGCTGCATCTACCTGTCGGCCAATTGTGACCCGTGGGCTAGGCGAATTTGAATGCGGCTTTCCCGTTAGTTGTGGCTCCATCGCTCCAGTTTTCTAGGCTGCATGACATGAACCGACGGGGGTTCCTGGATTGAGACACGTTTTTTTCTCCATGCACAGCTGAAAAAACCTGCGCCGAGGTGCGGCACCGCGGCCTACGGTAGTGATTACTGTCTGCGACACGCCTGGGGCTGGCTGCATCTACCTGTCGGCCAATTGTGACCCGTGGGCTAGGCGAATTTGAATGCGGCTTTCCCGTTAGTTGTGGCTCCATCGCTCCAGTTTTCTAGGCTGCATGACATGAACCGACGGGGGTTCCTGGATTGAGACACGTTTTTTTCTCCATGCACAGCTGAAAAAACCTGCGCCGAGGTGCGGCACCGCGGCCTACGGTAGTGATTACTGTCTGCGACACGCCTGGGGCTGGCTGCATCTACCTGTCGGCCAATTGTGACCCGTGGGCTAGGCGAATTTGAATGCGGCTTTCCCGTTAGTTGTGGCTCCATCGCTCCAGTTTTCTAGGCTGCATGACATGAACCGACGGGGGTTCCTGGATTGAGACACGTTTTTTTCTCCATGCACAGCTGAAAAAACCTGCGCCGAGGTGCGGCACCGCGGCCTACGGTAGTGATTACTGTCTGCGACACGCCTGGGGCTGGCTGCATCTACCTGTCGGCCAATTGTGACCCGTGGGCTAGGCGAATTTGAATGCGGCTTTCCCGTTAGTTGTGGCTCCATCGCTCCAGTTTTCTAGGCTGCATGACATGAACCGACGGGGGTTCCTGGATTGAGACACGTTTTTTTCTCCATGCACAGCTGAAAAAACCTGCGCCGAGGTGCGGCACCGCGGCCTACGGTAGTGATTACTGTCTGCGACACGCCTGGGGCTGGCTGCATCTACCTGTCGGCCAATTGTGACCCGTGGGCTAGGCGAATTTGAATGCGGCTTTCCCGTTAGTTGTGGCTCCATCGCTCCAGTTTTCTAGGCTGCATGACATGAACCGACGGGGGTTCCTGGATTGAGACACGTTTTTTTCTCCATGCACAGCTGAAAAAACCTGCGCCGAGGTGCGGCACCGCGGCCTACGGTAGTGATTACTGTCTGCGACACGCCTGGGGCTGGCTGCATCTACCTGTCGGCCAATTGTGACCCGTGGGCTAGGCGAATTTGAATGCGGCTTTCCCGTTAGTTGTGGCTCCATCGCTCCAGTTTTCTAGGCTGCATGACATGAACCGACGGGGGTTCCTGGATTGAGACACGTTTTTTTCTCCATGCACAGCTGAAAAAACCTGCGCCGAGGTGCGGCACCGCGGCCTACGGTAGTGATTACTGTCTGCGACACGCCTGGGGCTGGCTGCATCTACCTGTCGGCCAATTGTGACCCGTGGGCTAGGCGAATTTGAATGCGGCTTTCCCGTTAGTTGTGGCTCCATCGCTCCAGTTTTCTAGGCTGCATGACATGAACCGACGGGGGTTCCTGGATTGAGACACGTTTTTTTCTCCATGCACAGCTGAAAAAACCTGCGCCGAGGTGCGGCACCGCGGCCTACGGTAGTGATTACTGTCTGCGACACGCCTGGGGCTGGCTGCATCTACCTGTCGGCCAATTGTGACCCGTGGGCTAGGCGAATTTGAATGCGGCTTTCCCGTTAGTTGTGGCTCCATCGCTCCAGTTTTCTAGGCTGCATGACATGAACCGACGGGGGTTCCTGGATTGAGACACGTTTTTTTCTCCATGCACAGCTGAAAAAACCTGCGCCGAGGTGCGGCACCGCGGCCTACGGTAGTGATTACTGTCTGCGACACGCCTGGGGCTGGCTGCATCTACCTGTCGGCCAATTGTGACCCGTGGGCTAGGCGAATTTGAATGCGGCTTTCCCGTTAGTTGTGGCTCCATCGCTCCAGTTTTCTAGGCTGCATGACATGAACCGACGGGGGTTCCTGGATTGAGACACGTTTTTTTCTCCATGCACAGCTGAAAAAACCTGCGCCGAGGTGCGGCACCGCGGCCTACGGTAGTGATTACTGTCTGCGACACGCCTGGGGCTGGCTGCATCTACCTGTCGGCCAATTGTGACCCGTGGGCTAGGCGAATTTGAATGCGGCTTTCCCGTTAGTTGTGGCTCCATCGCTCCAGTTTTCTAGGCTGCATGACATGAACCGACGGGGGTTCCTGGATTGAGACACGTTTTTTTCTCCATGCACAGCTGAAAAAACCTGCGCCGAGGTGCGGCACCGCGGCCTACGGTAGTGATTACTGTCTGCGACACGCCTGGGGCTGGCTGCATCTACCTGTCGGCCAATTGTGACCCGTGGGCTAGGCGAATTTGAATGCGGCTTTCCCGTTAGTTGTGGCTCCATCGCTCCAGTTTTCTAGGCTGCATGACATGAACCGACGGGGGTTCCTGGATTGAGACACGTTTTTTTCTCCATGCACAGCTGAAAAAACCTGCGCCGAGGTGCGGCACCGCGGCCTACGGTAGTGATTACTGTCTGCGACACGCCTGGGGCTGGCTGCATCTACCTGTCGGCCAATTGTGACCCGTGGGCTAGGCGAATTTGAATGCGGCTTTCCCGTTAGTTGTGGCTCCATCGCTCCAGTTTTCTAGGCTGCATGACATGAACCGACGGGGGTTCCTGGATTGAGACACGTTTTTTTCTCCATGCACAGCTGAAAAAACCTGCGCCGAGGTGCGGCACCGCGGCCTACGGTAGTGATTACTGTCTGCGACACGCCTGGGGCTGGCTGCATCTACCTGTCGGCCAATTGTGACCCGTGGGCTAGGCGAATTTGAATGCGGCTTTCCCGTTAGTTGTGGCTCCATCGCTCCAGTTTTCTAGGCTGCATGACATGAACCGACGGGGGTTCCTGGATTGAGACACGTTTTTTTCTCCATGCACAGCTGAAAAAACCTGCGCCGAGGTGCGGCACCGCGGCCTACGGTAGTGATTACTGTCTGCGACACGCCTGGGGCTGGCTGCATCTACCTGTCGGCCAATTGTGACCCGTGGGCTAGGCGAATTTGAATGCGGCTTTCCCGTTAGTTGTGGCTCCATCGCTCCAGTTTTCTAGGCTGCATGACATGAACCGACGGGGGTTCCTGGATTGAGACACGTTTTTTTCTCCATGCACAGCTGAAAAAACCTGCGCCGAGGTGCGGCACCGCGGCCTACGGTAGTGATTACTGTCTGCGACACGCCTGGGGCTGGCTGCATCTACCTGTCGGCCAATTGTGACCCGTGGGCTAGGCGAATTTGAATGCGGCTTTCCCGTTAGTTGTGGCTCCATCGCTCCAGTTTTCTAGGCTGCATGACATGAACCGACGGGGGTTCCTGGATTGAGACACGTTTTTTTCTCCATGCACAGCTGAAAAAACCTGCGCCGAGGTGCGGCACCGCGGCCTACGGTAGTGATTACTGTCTGCGACACGCCTGGGGCTGGCTGCATCTACCTGTCGGCCAATTGTGACCCGTGGGCTAGGCGAATTTGAATGCGGCTTTCCCGTTAGTTGTGGCTCCATCGCTCCAGTTTTCTAGGCTGCATGACATGAACCGACGGGGGTTCCTGGATTGAGACACGTTTTTTTCTCCATGCACAGCTGAAAAAACCTGCGCCGAGGTGCGGCACCGCGGCCTACGGTAGTGATTACTGTCTGCGACACGCCTGGGGCTGGCTGCATCTACCTGTCGGCCAATTGTGACCCGTGGGCTAGGCGAATTTGAATGCGGCTTTCCCGTTAGTTGTGGCTCCATCGCTCCAGTTTTCTAGGCTGCATGACATGAACCGACGGGGGTTCCTGGATTGAGACACGTTTTTTTCTCCATGCACAGCTGAAAAAACCTGCGCCGAGGTGCGGCACCGCGGCCTACGGTAGTGATTACTGTCTGCGACACGCCTGGGGCTGGCTGCATCTACCTGTCGGCCAATTGTGACCCGTGGGCTAGGCGAATTTGAATGCGGCTTTCCCGTTAGTTGTGGCTCCATCGCTCCAGTTTTCTAGGCTGCATGACATGAACCGACGGGGGTTCCTGGATTGAGACACGTTTTTTTCTCCATGCACAGCTGAAAAAACCTGCGCCGAGGTGCGGCACCGCGGCCTACGGTAGTGATTACTGTCTGCGACACGCCTGGGGCTGGCTGCATCTACCTGTCGGCCAATTGTGACCCGTGGGCTAGGCGAATTTGAATGCGGCTTTCCCGTTAGTTGTGGCTCCATCGCTCCAGTTTTCTAGGCTGCATGACATGAACCGACGGGGGTTCCTGGATTGAGACACGTTTTTTTCTCCATGCACAGCTGAAAAAACCTGCGCCGAGGTGCGGCACCGCGGCCTACGGTAGTGATTACTGTCTGCGACACGCCTGGGGCTGGCTGCATCTACCTGTCGGCCAATTGTGACCCGTGGGCTAGGCGAATTTGAATGCGGCTTTCCCGTTAGTTGTGGCTCCATCGCTCCAGTTTTCTAGGCTGCATGACATGAACCGACGGGGGTTCCTGGATTGAGACACGTTTTTTTCTCCATGCACAGCTGAAAAAACCTGCGCCGAGGTGCGGCACCGCGGCCTACGGTAGTGATTACTGTCTGCGACACGCCTGGGGCTGGCTGCATCTACCTGTCGGCCAATTGTGACCCGTGGGCTAGGCGAATTTGAATGCGGCTTTCCCGTTAGTTGTGGCTCCATCGCTCCAGTTTTCTAGGCTGCATGACATGAACCGACGGGGGTTCCTGGATTGAGACACGTTTTTTTCTCCATGCACAGCTGAAAAAACCTGCGCCGAGGTGCGGCACCGCGGCCTACGGTAGTGATTACTGTCTGCGACACGCCTGGGGCTGGCTGCATCTACCTGTCGGCCAATTGTGACCCGTGGGCTAGGCGAATTTGAATGCGGCTTTCCCGTTAGTTGTGGCTCCATCGCTCCAGTTTTCTAGGCTGCATGACATGAACCGACGGGGGTTCCTGGATTGAGACACGTTTTTTTCTCCATGCACAGCTGAAAAAACCTGCGCCGAGGTGCGGCACCGCGGCCTACGGTAGTGATTACTGTCTGCGACACGCCTGGGGCTGGCTGCATCTACCTGTCGGCCAATTGTGACCCGTGGGCTAGGCGAATTTGAATGCGGCTTTCCCGTTAGTTGTGGCTCCATCGCTCCAGTTTTCTAGGCTGCATGACATGAACCGACGGGGGTTCCTGGATTGAGACACGTTTTTTTCTCCATGCACAGCTGAAAAAACCTGCGCCGAGGTGCGGCACCGCGGCCTACGGTAGTGATTACTGTCTGCGACACGCCTGGGGCTGGCTGCATCTACCTGTCGGCCAATTGTGACCCGTGGGCTAGGCGAATTTGAATGCGGCTTTCCCGTTAGTTGTGGCTCCATCGCTCCAGTTTTCTAGGCTGCATGACATGAACCGACGGGGGTTCCTGGATTGAGACACGTTTTTTTCTCCATGCACAGCTGAAAAAACCTGCGCCGAGGTGCGGCACCGCGGCCTACGGTAGTGATTACTGTCTGCGACACGCCTGGGGCTGGCTGCATCTACCTGTCGGCCAATTGTGACCCGTGGGCTAGGCGAATTTGAATGCGGCTTTCCCGTTAGTTGTGGCTCCATCGCTCCAGTTTTCTAGGCTGCATGACATGAACCGACGGGGGTTCCTGGATTGAGACACGTTTTTTTCTCCATGCACAGCTGAAAAAACCTGCGCCGAGGTGCGGCACCGCGGCCTACGGTAGTGATTACTGTCTGCGACACGCCTGGGGCTGGCTGCATCTACCTGTCGGCCAATTGTGACCCGTGGGCTAGGCGAATTTGAATGCGGCTTTCCCGTTAGTTGTGGCTCGCTCCAGTTTTCTAGGCTGCATGACATGAACCGACGGGGGTTCCTGGATTGAGACACGTTTTTTTCTCCATGCACAGCTGAAAAAACCTGCGCCGAGGTGCGGCACCGCGGCCTACGGTAGTGATTACTGTCTGCGACACGCCCGGGGCTGGCTGCATCTACCTGTCGGCCAATTGTGACCCGTGGGCTAGGCGAATTTGAATGCGGCTTTCCCGTTAGTTGTGGCTCCATCGCTCCAGTTTTCTAGGCTGCATGACATGAACCGACGGGGGTTCCTGGATTGAGACACGTTTTTTTCTCCATGCACAGCTGAAAAAACCTGCGCCGAGGTGCGGCACCGCGGCCTACGGTAGTGATTACTGTCTGCGACACGCCTGGGGCTGGCTGCATCTACCTGTCGGCCAATTGTGACCCGTGGGCTAGGCGAATTTGAATGCGGCTTTCCCGTTTAGTTGTGGCTCCATCGCTCCAGTTTCTAGGCTGCATGAGATGAACCGACGGGGGTTCCTGGATTTGAGACACGTTTTTTTTTCCATGCACAGCTGAAAAAACCTGCGCCGAGGTGCGGCACCGCGGCCTACGGTTAGTGATTACTGTCTGCGACACGCCTGGGGCTGGCTGCATCTACCTGTCGGCCAATTGTGACCCGTGGCTAGGCGAATTTGAATGCGGCTTTCCCGTTAGTTGTGGCTCCATCGCTCCAGTTTTCTAGGCTGCATGACATGAACCGACGGGGGTTCCTGGATGAGACACGTTTTTTTCTCCATGCACAGCTGAAAAAACCTGCGCCGAGGGTGCGGCACCGCGCCTACGGTAGTGATTACTTGTCTGCGACACGCCTGCGGGCGGGCTGCATCTACCTGTCGGCCAATTTGACCCGTGGGCTAGGCGAATTTGAATGCGGCTTTCCCGTTAGTTGTGGCTCCATCGCTCCAGGCGCTGCCGCCAATACGAGGACCACGTGCGGGCCGACCACGGGCGGTCTGACCCTCGTGAGGTCCGATGGCGGTCTTCACGGACGCTGGCAGGGCCACCGTTGCAAATACTGCTCGACACTGCTCTTGGGGCCATGGCGCATCTCAACTTCGGCACGAAGTGTGACCCGTGGAGGCCCACTGGAAATGCCTTGCGTCTAGTCATGGTCCATGCGCTCCAGGTTTCTAGGGCTGCATGAACATGAACCCGGGGGTTCCTGGATTGAGCACACTTTTTTTCTCCTGCACAGCTGAAACAACTGCGGCGAAGGTGCAGGCACCGCGGCCTTACGGTAAGTGATTACTGTCTGCGACACGCCTGGGCTGGCTGTCTCTTACCTGTCGGCAATTTGTTACCGTGGCTAGAGCGAAATTTGGAATGGCGACTTTCCCGTTAGTTGTTGGCTCTATCGCTTCCAGTTTCTAGCTGTATGTATGAACCGACGGGGGCTTCCTGGATTGAGGACACGTTTTTTCTCGCTGCACATGTCTGAAAAACTGCGCCGAGGTGCGGCACGCGGCCATGACGGTGATAGATTACTGTCTGCGACACGCTCTGGGGCTGGCTGCATTGCTACCTGTCGGGCCCAATTGTGGACCCAGTGGGGCTTAGGCGAATTTGAATTGCGGCTTCCCGTTTAGTTGTACGCATCCATCGCTCCAGTTTCTAGCTGCATACATGAACACCGGGGCGTATCCTGGATTGAGACACGATTTTTTTCTCCATGCATGCAAGCTGAAAAAACCTGCGCCGAGCGTGCGGCACCGCGGCCTGACGGTAGTGATTACTGTCTGGCGCACAACGCCTGGGGTGGCTGCATTCTACCTGTCGGCCGAATTGACCCGTGGGTAGGGGAATTATGAACTCTTCCCGTTAGTTGGTGGCTCCCTCGTCCAGTTTTCTAGGCTGCATGACATGAACCGACGGGGGTCTGGATGAGACCACGGTTTTTTTCTCTCACAGCTGAAAAAACCTTGCCGCCGAGCGTGCGGCACCGCGCCTACGGTAGTTGATTATGTTCTGCGAACGCCTGGGCTGGCTGAATCTACCTGTCGCGCCAATTGTGGACCCGTGGGCTTAGGCGAATTTGAATGCGGCTTTTCCCGTTAGTTTGTGGCTCCATTGCTCCATTTTCTTAGGCTGCGATGACAATGAACCACGGGGTTCCTGGATTGAGACACGTTTTTTTCTCCATTGCACTGAGCTGTGAAAAAAACTCTGCGCGAGGCTGCGGGCACGCGGCACGTTATGATTACTGTCTGCGACACGCCTGGGCTGGCTAGCTCTACCTGTCGGCCAATTGTGACCCGTGGGTAGGGCGAATTTGAATGCGGCTTCCGTTAGTTGGTGGCTCCATCGCTCCAGTTTTCTAAGGCTGCATGACATGAACGTACGGGGTTCCTGGATTTGAGACACGTTTTTTCTCCATGCACAGCTGAAAAAACCTGCCCGAGGTGCTGGGCACCGACGGCCTACGAGTAGTGATTACTGTCTGCGACACGTGGCGGGGCATGCGATGCATCTACCTGTCGGCAATTGACCCGTGGGTACGGCGAATTTGAATGCGGCTTTCCGTTATTGTGGCTCCATCGCTCCAGTTTAGGCTGCATGACGATGAACGACGGGGTTCTGGATTGAGACACTCTTTTTTCTCCCATGCCACAGCTGAAAAAACCTGCGCGAGGTGCGGGCACGCGGCCTTACGGTATGATTACTGTCTGGCGAGGCCTGGGCTGGCTGCATCTACCTGTCGGCCATTGTGCCCCGGGGCTAGCGCGAATTGAATGCGGCATTTTCCCGTTAGTTGTGGCTCCCATCGCTCCAGTTTTTCTAGGCTGGCAGACATGAACCGACGGGGGTCACTGGATTTGAGACCGTTTTTTTTTCCATGCACAGCTGAAAAAAACCTGCGCCGAGGTGCGGCACCGCGGCCTAACGTAGTGATACTGTTCTGCGACACGCCTGGGCGGCTGCATTCTACTGTCGGCCAATTGTGACCCGTGGGCTAGGCGTAATTTGGGAGCGGCTTCCCGTGTAGTTTGTGGCATCATCGCTCCAGTTTTCTAGCTGCATGACATGAACGACGGGGGTTCCCTGGGATTGAGACAGGTTTTTTTCTCCATGACATGCTGAAAAAAACCTGCGCCGAGGTGCGGCACCCGGCCTACGTAGGGATTACTGTTGCCGCACGCCTGGGCTGGCTGCGCATCTACCTGTCGGCAATTGTGACCGTGGGCTAGGCGAATTTTGAATGCGGGCTTTTTCCGTTAGTTGTGGCTCCATCGCTCCACGTTTTCTGAGGCTGCATGACATGAACACCGGGGGTTTGGATTGAGACACGTGTTTTTTCTCACATGCATTCAGCTGAAAAACCTGCGCGTAAGCTGCGGCACCGACGGCCTACGGTAGGTGAGTTTACTGTTCTGCGACACGCGGCCGGGCTGGCATGCATCTACTGTCGGCTCAATTTGTGACCCCGTGGGCTAGGCGAATTTGAATGCGGCTTTCCCGTTAAGTTGTGGCTCAGTCGCTTCTCAGTTTTCTAGGCTGCATTCGACATGAACACACGGGGGTTTCCTGGATTGAGGACACGATTTTTTTATCCATGCCGATCAGCTGAAAAACCTGCGCCGAGGTGCGGCACCGCGGCTACGGTAGTGAATTACTGTCTGCGACACGCCTGGGGCTGGCATGGCATCTACCTGCTCGGGCCAATTGTGACCGTGGGCTAGGGCGAATTTGAATGGCGCTTTTCCCGTTTAGTTTGTGGCTCCAATATCGCTCCAGTTTCTAGGCTGCATGACACATGAACCGACGGGGGTCCTGGATTGGACACGTTTTTTTCTCCAATTCAGTCAGCTTGAAAAACCTGCGCCGAGTGCGGGCACCGCGGGCCTCGCTAGTTGATACTGTCTGAGAACACGCCTGGGGCTTGGCTGCATTCTACCTGTCGGCCAGATTGTGACCCGGTGCTAGGCGAATTTGAATCGGCATTTTCCCGTTAGTGTGGCTCCATCGCTCCAGTTTCTTAAGGCTGCAATGACCATGACCACGGGGAGTTCCTGGATGAGACACGTTTTTCTCATGCATCACTGAAAAACGCGCCGAAGGTGCGGCACCGGCGGCCTACGGTAGTGTTACTGTCTCGGACACGCCTGGGCTGGCTGCATCTACTGTCGGCAATTGTGACCGTGGGCTTAGGCGAATTGAATGCGGCTTTCCCTTAGATTTGTGGCTCATCGCCAGTTCTAGGCTGCATGACATGAACCGACGGGGGTTCCTGATCTGAGGACACCGTTTTTTTCTCCATGCATTTCAGCTGAAAAAACCTGGGCCGGGTGCGGACCGGGCCTACGGTAGTGAATTACTGTTCTTGCGACAACGCCTGGGGTTGGCTCATCTACCTGTCGGCCAATTGTACCCGTGGCGCTAGCGAATTTGAATGCGCTTTCCGTTAGTTGTGGCTCCATCGCTCCGTTTTCTAGGCTGCAATGGACATGAACCGACGGGCGGATTCCTGGATTGAGAACGTTTTTTTCTCCATTTGCACAGTGAAAAACCTGGCGCCGACGGTGCGCACGCGGCCTACGGTAGTGATTACTGTCTGCGACCGCCGGGTGCTGCATCTACCTGTCGGCCAATTGTGACCCTGTGGCTAGGCTGAATCTTTGAATGCGGCTTTCCGTTAGTTGTGGCTCCATCGCTCCCATTTCTAGGCTGCATGACCTATGAACGCGGGGCGTTCCCTGGGATTCAGAGACACGTTTTTTTTCTCATGCAGTCAGCTGAAAAACCTGCGCCGAGGGCGGCACCGCGGCCTACGGTAGTGATTATCGTCTGCGACACGCTGGGGCTGGCTGCATCTACCTGGTCGGCCAATCGTGACCCGTGGGCAGGCGAATTTGAATGCGGCTTTCCCGTTATGTTGGGCTCCATCGCTCCAGTTTCTAGGCTTGCAATGACATGAAACCGACGGGCGTTCTGGATTGAGACACGTTTTTTTTCTCCATGCAATCAGCTGAAAATAACCTGCAGCCGAGTGCGGCACCGCGCCTCAGTTAGTGAATTACTGGTCTGCGACCAACGCCTGGGGTTGCTGCATCTACCTGTCGCCAATTGTTGGATGACCCGTGGGCTAAGGCGAATTTGAATGCGGCTTTCCACGTAGTTGTGGGCTCCATCGCGCCAGTTTCTAGGGCTAGCCATGGACATGAACCGACGGGGGTTCCTGATTGAGACAGTTTTTTTTCTTCATGCACAGCTGAAAAAAAACTGCCCGCGAGGTGCAGCCCGCGGCCTACGGTAGTGATTAACTGTCTGCGACACGCTGGGGTGGCTGGCATCTACCTGTCGGCCCAATTGTGACCCGTGGCAGGCGAATTTGAATGGGCGTTTTCCCGTAGTTGTTGGCTCCATCGCTCCCTGTTTTCTAGGCGCATGACCATGAACCGACGGGGTTCCTGGATTTGAGACACGTTTGTTCTCCCATTGACTTTCAGCTGGAAAAAACCGCGCCGAGGTGCGGCAACCGCGGCCCCAGGTAGTGATTACTGTCTGCAACGCTGGCGGCTGGCTGCTCTACCTGGTCGCCAAATTGTGACCCGTATGGCTAGGCGAATTTGAATTGACTTCCGTTACGTTGTGGCTCCATACGCCTCCAGTTTCTAGGCTGTCATGACATTTGAACGACGGATGGTTCCTGGATTGAGACACAGTTTTTTGCTCCATGCACAGCTGAAAAAACCTGCGCCCGAAGGTGCGGCACCGCGGCCTCGTAGTGATTACTGTCTGCGACACGCCTGCGGGCGGTGACATCTACTGTCGGCCAATTGTGACCGTGGGCTAGGCGAATTTGAATCGGCTTCCCCGTTAGTTGTGGCTCCATCGCTCCATTTTCTAGGTGCATGACATGAACCGCGGGGGTCCTGGATTGAAGGACACGTCCAAAGCCCTGGCACGCAGACCCCCGCGGCCGCCCCAGCAACTCCAGCCGCCCGCCCCAGCTTAGAGGAATACAGCAGTCGTAGTGAGAATATAGTTTAGACCGTGGCCTTGTACATGTACGCCTACTACAGGCACTATACCAGCTGACTCAAGAGAATTATTTAGTCATGTACATGTGTGCCCATGCTGTGCCACACACCAGATTAATTAATTAATTAATTAGGGACATAACTCCGTTGGGAGTAAATGTAGCACATATCCCTGAGGGGCATATGGCTTTTAATACATTCTGAGCTACTTCATGCAAGGGTGGGAATTAACACACCAGATGTTGCCTAGCTTTATTTATTAGTTATGCTGTTGCCCACGCAGAGAGCTACTCTCTGCCGAGACGCCATGCCCTAGCTTCTGTATCAAGGAGGACAACCAGCGCAGGCCAGAAATCGGGAAATCCGGCCTGGGGTAGCTCGAGCCTGCCGTTATCTTATCCGCGTGTTCGAGTCGTTCAGGGATGATGAAGATGAATGGTGATGGAAATGTGTATCCTTGGTTGAAATTATGGCTGGCTTACGTACGTTACGTACGTGTAGAGCGACTAGATGACCTGTATAGCCATTGCTGACTTCCACCCCATGACGGGCCCCCTTTAATTAATAATTAATTAAGTAATTAATTAAGTAACTTAATTAATTAAGTAATTAAGTAATTAATTAATTAATTAATTAGACTCGTGCTCCCGTTGGGGAGTCACGGAGCATTAACCCCGATGGATGGATGGTGGGTGCAAACAGTCCGGCCTACCGGCTAAGCTATCTACATCAGCTACCTACGACATCTATCTAACAGCATTACTAACTACAACATCTATCTATATACAGCACTGGCGTGCCTCCCACGGGCTTGCACAAGCGGGCGCTTCCCCACATTGCAGGGGGGGCTCGTTGTCCTCTATGACCTGGGCCCACTTGGCCTTGTCCATCATCTTCTTTCCAAATCACGGAGAGGCCTAGGCCCCCCATGTCCTCTTACTAGCTGTTCTTAATTTGAAGGTGCGGGCCTTGCGGCGTCTAACATCAGGGGGCCCGGCCCACGCCAGGAGGTGCCGGCCAGGCTGAGCTGGTCGCAGTCCTGCGGAGGGGCCACGTGAGGTGTCTACCTGGTTGGTGCGAGCTAGGTGCCCTTACTAGCTGCAGGCGCCGCTGCTTAATTGGTGCTGGTGATATATATATTCTGCACACGGCTGATTGGAATTGCTCTTTTCGCGGACCTCAACGCCCAGGGACGTGCGTGGCTGTTCTCGCTTTCCTTGCGGAGTGTGGGCTCGGCGTTACCTTCGTGCTCTTCCCAGGCCCCCCCATTCGCCTTGGCTCCAGCCACTACTCGGGCGGTCCTGGCACCAGCTATTTGCCCCGCAGGCCTCTTGTTCCGGCCGGGCGGCCTTGTGGTAGCTGTGGGCAGCCGCTGGATCCCACGGGGACTCACTACCTTTCCTGCATGGGGGGCCAACAGAATCAGAATTGGTATTTGTATTTGCACAACTGTCCTCCTGACGGTGGTGCTCGCCATTATTCGGTCGGTTTTCCCGGCCACGCGAACATCCGGTCCGAGATGCGGATGGCGCTGCTTCTATTCCCCCAACCCACCGGCCTGAACATCGTGTGGTGCTGGACTTTGGGGGGTGGCGCATCTGCTTATCGACGTTTCGGTGGCGCGGCCCTTGGCTCTTAGCCACGTGGCTGGGGCCTCCCTCACGGCAGGTTACACGCGGACCGGGCGGAGCGGGCCGAGCTCTGGCCTACGCGGACGTCGGGCACCATCGTGTGGTGCCCTTTGTCCTGGGGAGTGGGCCATGGGGCCCCTGACCTCCGCCTTCTTCAAGGAGTGTTGCCGGCTCCGGGAAGGACCGGCTGGACCTGGAGGGGCCAGCGGGCCTCATGGTCGGCGCGGACCTGGACGTCATATTGCGTCAGCGCTTGTCGTTGGCGCTGACTCGGGCCATGGCTGACATCATGCTCCGCCGTACGCGGGCTGATTTTGCGGTGCAGCAGGGTTATTAGGTTCCTCCCGTTAGGAGTTTCCATTGGTCTTATCGTAGTTATTAGAAGCTTGACTGGCTCTGTATAGAGGTTTATAGCTGGGGTTTGCTTTGGTTTGGTGATTTCACTCTGCTGTAAGTAATTATATTATTAAATATATATTTCATTGAGAATGATAGATTACGGAGGTCGGGATAGGCATGCAACATAAGGAAAAACCCGATAACTGGGAGATTCAATAACCCTGAAGAAATTAATAGTAATCTGACACAGACATCCAAGGATCACGCCAGCTGCAACAAGGTACAACTAACTATACATTCACAAAACTACACGCAGCAACAGCGCTGCCGGCCCACCATGCAGGCTGGAAGGGATCTAGACCGCATGGGTCGCGACAAAGTCGGCCCGGGTGCGGCGGAATAACACATCAGCCACGGTGCGAGTGAGGGCGAGTGGACAGGCGCTGCCGCCAATACGAGGACCACGTGCGGGCCGACCACGGGCGGTCTGACCCTCGTGAGGTCGAGGCGGTCTTCACGACGGCTGGCAGCACTCGTGGAAAAACTCCGCTGTCTTGGGGCCCATGGCCCCGAACTCCTCAAGGACGAAGGGTGACCCGGTGGGGCCCCACTTGCCGCGTATATATCCATCGCTCCAGTTTTCTAGGCTGCATGACATGAACCGACGGGGGTTCCTGGATTGAGACACGTTTTTTTCTCCATGCACAGCTGAAAAAACCTGCGCCGAGGTGCGGCACCGCGGCCTACGGTAGTGATTACTGTCTGCGACACGCCTGGGGCTGGCTGCATCTACCTGTCGGCCAATTGTGACCCGTGGGCTAGGCGAATTTGAATGCGGCTTTCCCGTTAGTTGTGGCTCCATCGCTCCAGTTTTCTAGGCTGCATGACATGAACCGACGGGGGTTCCTGGATTGAGACACGTTTTTTTCTCCATGCACAGCTGAAAAAACCTGCGCCGAGGTGCGGCACCGCGGCCTACGGTAGTGATTACTGTCTGCGACACGCCTGGGGCTGGCTGCATCTACCTGTCGGCCAATTGTGACCCGTGGGCTAGGCGAATTTGAATGCGGCTTTCCCGTTAGTTGTGGCTCCATCGCTCCAGTTTTCTAGGCTGCATGACATGAACCGACGGGGGTTCCTGGATTGAGACACGTTTTTTTCTCCATGCACAGCTGAAAAAACCTGCGCCGAGGTGCGGCACCGCGGCCTACGGTAGTGATTACTGTCTGCGACACGCCTGGGGCTGGCTGCATCTACCTGTCGGCCAATTGTGACCCGTGGGCTAGGCGAATTTGAATGCGGCTTTCCCGTTAGTTGTGGCTCCATCGCTCCAGTTTTCTAGGCTGCATGACATGAACCGACGGGGGTTCCTGGATTGAGACACGTTTTTTTCTCCATGCACAGCTGAAAAAACCTGCGCCGAGGTGCGGCACCGCGGCCTACGGTAGTGATTACTGTCTGCGACACGCCTGGGGCTGGCTGCATCTACCTGTCGGCCAATTGTGACCCGTGGGCTAGGCGAATTTGAATGCGGCTTTCCCGTTAGTTGTGGCTCCATCGCTCCAGTTTTCTAGGCTGCATGACATGAACCGACGGGGGTTCCTGGATTGAGACACGTTTTTTTCTCCATGCACAGCTGAAAAAACCTGCGCCGAGGTGCGGCACCGCGGCCTACGGTAGTGATTACTGTCTGCGACACGCCTGGGGCTGGCTGCATCTACCTGTCGGCCAATTGTGACCCGTGGGCTAGGCGAATTTGAATGCGGCTTTCCCGTTAGTTGTGGCTCCATCGCTCCAGTTTTCTAGGCTGCATGACATGAACCGACGGGGGTTCCTGGATTGAGACACGTTTTTTTCTCCATGCACAGCTGAAAAAACCTGCGCCGAGGTGCGGCACCGCGGCCTACGGTAGTGATTACTGTCTGCGACACGCCGGGGCTGGCTGCATCTACCTGTCGGCCAATTGTGACCCGTGGGCTAGGCGAATTTGAATGCGGCTTTCCCGTTAGTTGTGGCTCCATCGCTCCAGTTTTCTAGGCTGCATGACATGAACCGACGGGGGTTCCTGGATTGAGACACGTTTTTTTCTCCATGCACAGCTGAAAAAACCTGCGCCGAGGTGCGGCACCGCGGCCTACGGTAGTGATTACTGTCTGCGACACGCCGGGGCTGGCTGCATCTACCTGTCGGCCAATTGTGACCCGTGGGCTAGGCGAATTTGAATGCGGCTTTCCCGTTAGTTGTGGCTCCATCGCTCCAGTTTTCTAGGCTGCATGACATGAACCGACGGGGGTTCCTGGATTGAGACACGTTTTTTTCTCCATGCACAGCTGAAAAAACCTGCGCCGAGGTGCGGCACCGCGGCCTACGGTAGTGATTACTGTCTGCGACACGCCTGGGGCTGGCTGCATCTACCTGTCGGCCAATTGTGACCCGTGGGCTAGGCGAATTTGAATGCGGCTTTCCCGTTAGTTGTGGCTCCATCGCTCCAGTTTTCTAGGCTGCATGACATGAACCGACGGGGGTTCCTGGATTGAGACACGTTTTTTTCTCCATGCACAGCTGAAAAAACCTGCGCCGAGGTGCGGCACCGCGGCCTACGGTAGTGATTACTGTCTGCGACACGCCTGGGGCTGGCTGCATCTACCTGTCGGCCAATTGTGACCCGTGGGCTAGGCGAATTTGAATGCGGCTTTCCCGTTAGTTGTGGCTCCATCGCTCCAGTTTTCTAGGCTGCATGACATGAACCGACGGGGGTTCCTGGATTGAGACACGTTTTTTTCTCCATGCACAGCTGAAAAAACCTGCGCCGAGGTGCGGCACCGCGGCCTACGGTAGTGATTACTGTCTGCGACACGCCTGGGGCTGGCTGCATCTACCTGTCGGCCAATTGTGACCCGTGGGCTAGGCGAATTTGAATGCGGCTTTCCCGTTAGTTGTGGCTCCATCGCTCCAGTTTTCTAGGCTGCATGACATGAACCGACGGGGGTTCCTGGATTGAGACACGTTTTTTTCTCCATGCACAGCTGAAAAAACCTGCGCCGAGGTGCGGCACCGCGGCCTACGGTAGTGATTACTGTCTGCGACACGCCTGGGGCTGGCTGCATCTACCTGTCGGCCAATTGTGACCCGTGGGCTAGGCGAATTTGAATGCGGCTTTCCCGTTAGTTGTGGCTCCATCGCTCCAGTTTTCTAGGCTGCATGACATGAACCGACGGGGGTTCCTGGATTGAGACACGTTTTTTTCTCCATGCACAGCTGAAAAAACCTGCGCCGAGGTGCGGCACCGCGGCCTACGGTAGTGATTACTGTCTGCGACACGCCTGGGGCTGGCTGCATCTACCTGTCGGCCAATTGTGACCCGTGGGCTAGGCGAATTTGAATGCGGCTTTCCCGTTAGTTGTGGCTCCATCGCTCCAGTTTTCTAGGCTGCATGACATGAACCGACGGGGGTTCCTGGATTGAGACACGTTTTTTTCTCCATGCACAGCTGAAAAAACCTGCGCCGAGGTGCGGCACCGCGGCCTACGGTAGTGATTACTGTCTGCGACACGCCTGGGGCTGGCTGCATCTACCTGTCGGCCAATTGTGACCCGTGGGCTAGGCGAATTTGAATGCGGCTTTCCCGTTAGTTGTGGCTCCATCGCTCCAGTTTTCTAGGCTGCATGACATGAACCGACGGGGGTTCCTGGATTGAGACACGTTTTTTTCTCCATGCACAGCTGAAAAAACCTGCGCCGAGGTGCGGCACCGCGGCCTACGGTAGTGATTACTGTCTGCGACACGCCTGGGGCTGGCTGCATCTACCTGTCGGCCAATTGTGACCCGTGGGCTAGGCGAATTTGAATGCGGCTTTCCCGTTAGTTGTGGCTCCATCGCTCCAGTTTTCTAGGCTGCATGACATGAACCGACGGGGGTTCCTGGATTGAGACACGTTTTTTTCTCCATGCACAGCTGAAAAAACCTGCGCCGAGGTGCGGCACCGCGGCCTACGGTAGTGATTACTGTCTGCGACACGCCGGGGCTGGCTGCATCTACCTGTCGGCCAATTGTGACCCGTGGGCTAGGCGAATTTGAATGCGGCTTTCCCGTTAGTTGTGGCTCCATCGCTCCAGTTTTCTAGGCTGCATGACATGAACCGACGGGGGTTCCTGGATTGAGACACGTTTTTTTCTCCATGCACAGCTGAAAAAACCTGCGCCGAGGTGCGGCACCGCGGCCTACGGTAGTGATTACTGTCTGCGACACGCCTGGGGCTGGCTGCATCTACCTGTCGGCCAATTGTGACCCGTGGGCTAGGCGAATTTGAATGCGGCTTTCCCGTTAGTTGTGGCTCCATCGCTCCAGTTTTCTAGGCTGCATGACATGAACCGACGGGGGTTCCTGGATTGAGACACGTTTTTTTCTCCATGCACAGCTGAAAAAACCTGCGCCGAGGTGCGGCACCGCGGCCTACGGTAGTGATTACTGTCTGCGACACGCCTGGGGCTGGCTGCATCTACCTGTCGGCCAATTGTGACCCGTGGGCTAGGCGAATTTGAATGCGGCTTTCCCGTTAGTTGTGGCTCCATCGCTCCAGTTTTCTAGGCTGCATGACATGAACCGACGGGGGTTCCTGGATTGAGACACGTTTTTTTCTCCATGCACAGCTGAAAAAACCTGCGCCGAGGTGCGGCACCGCGGCCTACGTAGTGATTACTGTCTGCGACACGCCTGGGGCTGGCTGCATCTACCTGTCGGCCAATTGTGACCCGTGGGCTAGGCGAATTTGAATGCGGCTTTCCCGTTAGTTGTGGCTCCATCGCTCCAGTTTTCTAGGCTGCATGACATGAACCGACGGGGGTTCCTGGATTGAGACACGTTTTTTTCTCCATGCACAGCTGAAAAAACCTGCGCCGAGGTGCGGCACCGCGGCCTACGGTAGTGATTACTGTCTGCGACACGCCTGGGGCTGGCTGCATCTACCTGTCGGCCAATTGTGACCCGTGGGCTAGGCGAATTTGAATGCGGCTTTCCCGTTAGTTGTGGCTCCATCGCTCCAGTTTTCTAGGCTGCATGACATGAACCGACGGGGGTTCCTGGATTGAGACACGTTTTTTTCTCCATGCACAGCTGAAAAAACCTGCGCCGAGGTGCGGCACCGCGGCCTACGGTAGTGATTACTGTCTGCGACACGCCTGGGGCTGGCTGCATCTACCTGTCGGCCAATTGTGACCCGTGGGCTAGGCGAATTTGAATGCGGCTTTCCCGTTAGTTGTGGCTCCATCGCTCCAGTTTTCTAGGCTGCATGACATGAACCGACGGGGGTTCCTGGATTGAGACACGTTTTTTTCTCCATGCACAGCTGAAAAAACCTGCGCCGAGGTGCGGCACCGCGGCCTACGGTAGTGATTACTGTCTGCGACACGCCTGGGGCTGGCTGCATCTACCTGTCGGCCAATTGTGACCCGTGGGCTAGGCGAATTTGAATGCGGCTTTCCCGTTAGTTGTGGCTCCATCGCTCCAGTTTTCTAGGCTGCATGACATGAACCGACGGGGGTTCCTGGATTGAGACACGTTTTTTTCTCCATGCACAGCTGAAAAAACCTGCGCCGAGGTGCGGCACCGCGGCCTACGGTAGTGATTACTGTCTGCGACACGCCTGGGGCTGGCTGCATCTACCTGTCGGCCAATTGTGACCCGTGGGCTAGGCGAATTTGAATGCGGCTTTCCCGTTAGTTGTGGCTCCATCGCTCCAGTTTTCTAGGCTGCATGACATGAACCGACGGGGGTTCCTGGATTGAGACACGTTTTTTTCTCCATGCACAGCTGAAAAAACCTGCGCCGAGGTGCGGCACCGCGGCCTACGGTAGTGATTACTGTCTGCGACACGCCTGGGGCTGGCTGCATCTACCTGTCGGCCAATTGTGACCCGTGGGCTAGGCGAATTTGAATGCGGCTTTCCCGTTAGTTGTGGCTCCATCGCTCCAGTTTTCTAGGCTGACATGACATGAACCGACGGGGGTTCCTGGATTGAGACACGTTTTTTTCTCCATGCACAGCTGAAAAAACCTGCGCCGAGGTGCGGCACCGCGGCCTACGGTAGTGATTACTGTCTGCGACACGCCTGGGGCTGGCTGCATCTACCTGTCGGCCAATTGTGACCCGTGGGCTAGGCGAATTTGAATGCGGCTTTCCCGTTAGTTGTGGCTCCATCGCTCCAGTTTTCTAGGCTGCATGACATGAACCGACGGGGGTTCCTGGATTGAGACACGTTTTTTTCTCCATGCACAGCTGAAAAAACCTGCGCCGAGGTGCGGCACCGCGGCCTACGGTAGTGATTACTGTCTGCGACACGCCGGGGCTGGCTGCATCTACCTGTCGGCCAATTGTGACCCGTGGGCTAGGCGAATTTGAATGCGGCTTTCCCGTTAGTTGTGGCTCCATCGCTCCAGTTTTCTAGGCTGCATGATGAACCGACGGGGGTTCCTGGATTGAGACACGTTTTTTTCTCCATGCACAGCTGAAAAAACCTGCGCCGAGGTGCGGCACCGCGGCCTACGGTAGTGATTACTGTCTGCGACACGCCTGGGGCTGGCTGCATCTACCTGTCGGCCAATTGTGACCCGTGGGCTAGGCGAATTTGAATGCGGCTTTCCCGTTAGTTGTGGCTCCATCGCTCCAGTTTTCTAGGCTGCATGACATGAACCGACGGGGGTTCCTGGATTGAGACACGTTTTTTTCTCCATGCACAGCTGAAAAAACCTGCGCCGAGGTGCGGCACCGCGGCCTACGGTAGTGATTACTGTCTGCGACACGCCCGGGGCTGGCTGCATCTACCTGTCGGCCAATTGTGACCCGTGGGCTAGGCGAATTTGAATGCGGCTTTCCCGTTAGTTGTGGCTCCACCGCTCCAGTTTTCTAGGCTGACATGATGAACCGACGGGGGTTCCTGGATTGAGACACGTTTTTTTCTCCATGCACAGCTGAAAAAACCTGCGCCGAGGTGCGGCACCGCGGCCTACGGTAGTGATTACTGTCTGCGACACGCCCGGGGCTGGCTGCATCTACCTGTCGGCCAATTGTGACCCGTGGGCTAGGCGAATTTGAATGCGGCTTTCCCGTTAGTTGTGGCTCCACCGCTCCAGTTTTCTAGGCTGCATGACATGAACCGACGGGGGTTCCTGGATTGAGACACGTTTTTTTCTCCATGCACAGCTGAAAAAACCTGCGCCGAGGTGCGGCACCGCGGCCTACGGTAGTGATTACTGTCTGCGACACGCCCGGGGCTGGCTGCATCTACCTGTCGGCCAATTGTGACCCGTGGGCTAGGCGAATTTGAATGCGGCTTTCCCGTTAGTTGTGGCTCCACCGCTCCAGTTTTCTAGGCTGACATGATGAACCGACGGGGGTTCCTGGATTGAGACACGTTTTTTTCTCCATGCACAGCTGAAAAAACCTGCGCCGAGGTGCGGCACCGCGGCCTACGGTAGTGATTACTGTCTGCGACACGCCGGGGCTGGCTGCATCTACCTGTCGGCCAATTGTGACCCGTGGGCTAGGCGAATTTGAATGCGGCTTTCCCGTTAGTTGTGGCTCCACCGCTCCAGTTTTCTAGGCTGACATGATGAACCGACGGGGGTTCCTGGATTGAGACACGTTTTTTTCTCCATGCACAGCTGAAAAAACCTGCGCCGAGGTGCGGCACCGCGGCCTACGGTAGTGATTACTGTCTGCGACACGCCCGGGGCTGGCTGCATCTACCTGTCGGCCAATTGTGACCCGTGGGCTAGGCGAATTTGAATGCGGCTTTCCCGTTAGTTGTGGCTCCACCGCTCCAGTTTTCTAGGCTGACATGATGAACCGACGGGGGTTCCTGGATTGAGACACGTTTTTTTCTCCATGCACAGCTGAAAAAACCTGCGCCGAGGTGCGGCACCGCGGCCTACGGTAGTGATTACTGTCTGCGACACGCCCGGGGCTGGCTGCATCTACCTGTCGGCCAATTGTGACCCGTGGGCTAGGCGAATTTGAATGCGGCTTTCCCGTTAGTTGTGGCTCCACCGCTCCAGTTTTCTAGGCTGACATGATGAACCGACGGGGGTTCCTGGATTGAGACACGTTTTTTTCTCCATGCACAGCTGAAAAAACCTGCGCCGAGGTGCGGCACCGCGGCCTACGGTAGTGATTACTGTCTGCGACACGCCCGGGGCTGGCTGCATCTACCTGTCGGCCAATTGTGACCCGTGGGCTAGGCGAATTTGAATGCGGCTTTCCCGTTAGTTGTGGCTCCACCGCTCCAGTTTTCTAGGCTGACATGATGAACCGACGGGGGTTCCTGGATTGAGACACGTTTTTTTCTCCATGCACAGCTGAAAAAACCTGCGCCGAGGTGCGGCACCGCGGCCTACGGTAGTGATTACTGTCTGCGACACGCCCGGGGCTGGCTGCATCTACCTGTCGGCCAATTGTGACCCGTGGGCTAGGCGAATTTGAATGCGGCTTTCCCGTTAGTTGTGGCTCCACCGCTCCAGTTTTCTAGGCTGACATGATGAACCGACGGGGGTTCCTGGATTGAGACACGTTTTTTTCTCCATGCACAGCTGAAAAAACCTGCGCCGAGGTGCGGCACCGCGGCCTACGGTAGTGATTACTGTCTGCGACACGCCCGGGGCTGGCTGCATCTACCTGTCGGCCAATTGTGACCCGTGGGCTAGGCGAATTTGAATGCGGCTTTCCCGTTAGTTGTGGCTCCACCGCTCCAGTTTTCTAGGCTGACATGATGAACCGACGGGGGTTCCTGGATTGAGACACGTTTTTTTCTCCATGCACAGCTGAAAAAACCTGCGCCGAGGTGCGGCACCGCGGCCTACGGTAGTGATTACTGTCTGCGACACGCCCGGGGCTGGCTGCATCTACCTGTCGGCCAATTGTGACCCGTGGGCTAGGCGAATTTGAATGCGGCTTTCCCGTTAGTTGTGGCTCCACCGCTCCAGTTTTCTAGGCTGACATGATGAACCGACGGGGGTTCCTGGATTGAGACACGTTTTTTTCTCCATGCACAGCTGAAAAAACCTGCGCCGAGGTGCGGCACCGCGGCCTACGGTAGTGATTACTGTCTGCGACACGCCCGGGGCTGGCTGCATCTACCTGTCGGCCAATTGTGACCCGTGGGCTAGGCGAATTTGAATGCGGCTTTCCCGTTAGTTGTGGCTCCACCGCTCCAGTTTTCTAGGCTGACATGATGAACCGACGGGGGTTCCTGGATTGAGACACGTTTTTTTCTCCATGCACAGCTGAAAAAACCTGCGCCGAGGTGCGGCACCGCGGCCTACGGTAGTGATTACTGTCTGCGACACGCCCGGGGCTGGCTGCATCTACCTGTCGGCCAATTGTGACCCGTGGGCTAGGCGAATTTGAATGCGGCTTTCCCGTTAGTTGTGGCTCCACCGCTCCAGTTTTCTAGGCTGACATGATGAACCGACGGGGGTTCCTGGATTGAGACACGTTTTTTTCTCCATGCACAGCTGAAAAAACCTGCGCCGAGGTGCGGCACCGCGGCCTACGGTAGTGATTACTGTCTGCGACACGCCCGGGGCTGGCTGCATCTACCTGTCGGCCAATTGTGACCCGTGGGCTAGGCGAATTTGAATGCGGCTTTCCCGTTAGTTGTGGCTCCACCGCTCCAGTTTTCTAGGCTGACATGATGAACCGACGGGGGTTCCTGGATTGAGACACGTTTTTTTCTCCATGCACAGCTGAAAAAACCTGCGCCGAGGTGCGGCACCGCGGCCGCCCCGCGTTGGGGGGCTGCCGCCCCCCAAACCCCCCGCTTGGGGGGCACGCCCCCCAAACCCCCCGCGTCCGCATCTCGCTCTCCCCCCGCGCTTCCGGTTCCGTTGTTTTACGCACCTCCCCCATGCCTCCTTCACGACGACGCACCTCCCGGGCGCGGGATGCGCTGCCTAGTGGCGCCCCTGCGCCGCGTCGGTCCTTACGCATCGCGGCGCACCTGCAGGAGATGGGCGACCTGGACGACGGCGGTCGTGGCGCCCCTGTGCCACTCTCGCTTGTGTGCGAGGTCTGCCACAGTGGTGAGGATGCCCCCCGTCTCCTTGTGTGTGATTCGTGCCAATGCGGCTGGCACACGCGCTGCTTGGTCCCGCCCCTCTTCCGGCTGCCTCCCCCGGGTCCTTGGGCGTGCCCTCATTGCGTGGCCCCGCCTCGGCCGTCCCTAGGCTCCCGACGCGCGGCCGTGTCGACCCCGGGATCCCATTCGGCCCGCGCCCCCTCCCGCAGCCCCTCGCTGGACCCTCTCCTGGGCCTTGCGGACCTCGTGGAGGGTTCCACACCGTGCTCCCGCTCTCCCCGCGCCGTCACGTCCGGCCCCTCCGCGGGGTCCCCTGGCCCTGCCCCGCCTAGCTCTGGGGATCCACCTCCGGCCAGCACGGCGGTGGCCACTGACCTGCGTCCTCCTGTGCTTGAGGGGTCCCTGGCGGCTCTCCTCCCTGAGGCTGTGGGACACCCTGCGGCGACTCCTGTGGTGGGCCCCTGGTCGGCCGCGCTTGGGTCCCACGACTTCTCCGTTTGGCCCCCCACCAACATTGCGGGCGTCAGCGCGCTCCGGCACGCCACGTTCTCTTGGCTGTATTGCCCCTTGCTGTTGGACGCTGTCGGCTTGCACGCGGCGTTTCCTACGCTCCCACGGCCCCCTGAATTTAGTGCCCTTGTGGTTCGTGTCCGGCACATGCTGCAGGCAGCCTCCCCCCCTGTCCTTGCCTCCACGCTTTGGGGGTTTGTCCTCGAGGACTACCATGCCGGCGGCCGCCTGCCTTGGCACCTGCCCGCGGTGCGCCAAGAATGGCTCCTGAATCTGGACGCTCAAGTGGCGCAGGCGGTGGTGCTCTTTGCTACAGGGCTTGCCGTGCAGGCCCAGCAGGCCGCCCGTGCGACATATCTCGCTGGGGGGGCCACCGACCACGCCTTGCTCGATCGCCCTCAGCTGCACACGTTTCTTGCCTCTGCCGGGCCCGGCTCGGCCGGCCTTGTTGCGCAGGCCCACGGGCGCTTGACTACGGCGGTCACCCCAGCGCAAGCCGCCCGCCTGCGCGTTGACTTCGGGGCTCCTGTCACCGTGCACGCCGGCGACCTGGTTCTGTACGATGCGGGGGGGGGGCGTGTTCTTGAGCTGAGCGCGGGTGCGGCCGTGCCCGCCATCTTGCACGATGTGCTCGAGCTTGCGGGCATCCCCCATGTCTGGCACCCTGCTGGTCCGCGCCGCCGTCTTCTCTCCGCCGATGAGATCGCCCGACTGCCGAGCTGGGAGCTGGGGTGGGACGCGGCGCCCGCCCACTACGGGCCGGCCCACTTGGTGGATGTCACTGCCAGCGGCCCCTCCTGCCCCATCTGCTTGGACCTGCCTCGCCCTGGTGACGGTCTCTGCCGCCTCCCTGCTTGCGGCCACGTCTTCCATCAAGCTTGCATCGCCACGAGCTTGCACGCGACCTCCGCCACCTGCCCCCTTTGCCGGGCCGCGGTCCTTTCCCCCTTGCCTCCTGGCGTTCTCCCGCTGGGGCCCTCGCCCGTGTCCGTGCGCCGCCAGTCCCACGCGCCTGCCCCGACACCTGCCTCCCCTGTGCGTGGTCGTGGGTCGCGCGCCGGCTTGGCTGCCTCCTCCAGCGCCCCCCTCCCGGCCGTGGGGGCCGTCCCCGCGCCGGTCTTGTCCTCGGCTGCCACGAGCCCTGCTGACCGCCCGGCGGCCGGCCCCGCCCTGGGTTCCGCTGCAGCTGTAGTTCCTCTGGCTGAGGGTGCTCCCGACCCCTCCCCCTCTCGACCCGGGCCGGCCCAACCGGGTGGGCGCCCCCCTCAGATGGCTTCCATTATTGCCAAGTCGATGGTCCCCTTGGTGACCCGTGTGGCGCGCGCCTGCCCAACCGGAATTCGTTGCTGGTGCACATTCGGGCTTCCCACCCCCACATCACGGAGGCCGCCATGCGCGCCATGGACTGCTACCGCTGCCCGGCAGCCCATTGCCAGCGGATTTTTTCGATCCACGGGCGGTACCAGCATGAGCGGCAGTGCCGCCGCCAAACCCCCCAGAACGGCCTGCCCGGCGGCCCGGCGGCCGCACCGGCCTCCCGGTCCGGGGCGGCCCCTCGGTCGGCCCCTGCCCCTCCACCGGCATCGCAGGGTACGAGCGATCCGGGGGACCTCTCGGCAGGCTGGGCATTCCTGGCCACGCTCCCTTTTGCCGCCTGTGCGCGCAACCCTTGCATGACGCTCCCGGACGTCCCTCACCGCGCCCGGAGCTTGTTTACGCGCTGCGCCCTGCTTTCCCTGGCCCGGATGCATAGTCACCCTCTCGACGAACTCGGCCACAAGCTGTTTCTCGTCACCCCCCGGCTCCTCTTAGCGCCGTTGGAGCGGGGCGTGCGTGGCGTACAGGGTGCGGTCATCGCTCGCTGCCGGCGGTTCCTCCTCGGGGATTGGGAAGGGCTGTGGGCGCTGCAGCCTCCGGCCTCCACCCGGGTGTCGGGGGCCGCCTCCTTTGCCCGGGTGGAAGCTGACGTCATGCGGTTGGTGAAGGTAGGTGAATTGAGCCGGGCCATGCAAAAGCTTGAACTGACCGCGTTGGCTCCCTCCACTCCCCCGACCCTGCAGGCTTTGCGCGACCTTCACCCCGACGAACCGGCCTTTGCGGTGCCCGCCCCGGCCACCCCCCGCCCCCGCCTATTGTCCTGGACCTGGACATCTTCACGGCTGTGCTGAAGGATCTGCCGAACGCCTCCTCCACCGGCCCCTCAGGCTGGCGCTACGAGCACCTCTCCGTGATGGCGGGCCATGGCGGGGCGACCGCACTCTTTGAGGCTGCCGCCGACTTGGCCGCGGGGTCCCTGGCCCCCGCGGCGCGCCCTTGGCTGGCTGGGGCACGCCTCATTGCCCTCCTGAAAGACGACGTCCCCCCGCCTGCTGGCCGCGTTCGTCCCATTGCTTGCGGCGAGGTCCTACGCAAGCTGGTGAGTAAGGTCATTTGTCGCCAAAAGGCCCCCGAGTTTCGCGCCTACTTCTGCCCCAACCGGAGTGATACTGAGGAGTCCGTCGCGGCCCAGCTTGGCGTCGCCACCAAAGGGGGCAGCGACATCATCGTGCACACAGTTCAGGCCTACCTCGAGACGCATCCGACCCATGTGGCGCTGAAGGTGGATTGCCACAATGCGTTCAATGCTGTCACCAAGGCTAGCATCTTTGAGGCCGTCGGCGAGGCGTTCCCTGACCTTCTTGCGTGGACAGCAGCCTGCTACGGCGAACCCACTCAACTCTCCTTCCTCATGGAGGATGGGACGTTCGCCGACATCGCTTCCCGCACGGGAACCCAGCAAGGTGACCCCCTCGGCCCCTTTTACCTGTCTGCCCCGCTGCACAAGGCTCTCCAAGGTGTCCACGCTGCGCACCCGGATGTCGTGCTCCTCGCCTATATGGACGATATCCATGCCCTTGGCCCGGCCGACGCTGTGGTTGCCGCCCTGGCTGCCCTTGAAGTGGCCATGGCGGCCATCAACCTTCGGCTCACCCTCCCCAAGTGTGCAGTCTTTTCGCCCCAGGGGGACTGCTCTGGCTTCCCCGCGGCTATCCCGGGGGCATTGGCGCGGGCGCGTGGTTTCTCGTGCCTGGGCGTCCCTGTGGGTGACCCTGACTACGTCGAAGAGGAGCTCCGGGCCACCGTGGAACAGCGCACCCATGTCCTCGAGACTTGGGCGCGCCTCAAGGACCCCCAGACCAAAGGGCTCCTCCTGTGGTTTTGCGCCCACCCGCGGGTGGTTCACTGGCTCCGTGGCGCTCCCCCCCACTTGGTGCGGCTTGCCGCGGAAGGCCATGACGAGCGCATTCAGGCCGCCTTGCAGGTGCTCCTCCCCGGCCCTAGCCTGCCAGCTCACTCCATGCGCTTGGCCACCCTCCCCTGCCGCATGGGCGGGTGTGGGCTCACCCGCGCCGCCCGCCTCGCCCCCGCCGCCTTCCTTGGCTCTGTTGCTCAGGCCTGGGCGGAGATCCGCCGGTTGGTCCCCAGCGCCGTCAGCGCCATTCCCGACTTGGTCACCCCATCCCCCTTCCCCTTTGTGCAGGCTGTGCAGGATTCTTACCTCGGGATCCAGCAGGCTTGCGACCTCGTCCGCCCCGCTCAGGCCGTCCACCGTCGCCTGCCCCGGGGCACGCCCGGCGTGTCCACTGTCGTCAGTCCTAGTGTCTTCCCTGCCTGCGTTCATGAAAAACAACAAAAGACCTACGCGGGTATACTACACTGTGCCGACTGGATGGGTCTGCATGCGAGCTTGAACGATCAGGGGAAGGCTTGGCTTCACTCCGTTTCCCTTGAGGGGAGCGTGGGGTCCGCATTCCTGCGCGCCCTCCCCATGAGCCCTTTGTTCACACTGGTTCCGGCCCTTTACGCCATCGCTCTCCGCCACCAGCTCTTTGCCCCGCAACCTCTCATCACGGCGGGTGCGTCCTGCGGCAGCTGCGGGCTTGCTCTGGATACTACTGGGACGCACTACATCGCGTGCATGGGTGGCCAGCAGAACCAGAACTGGTTCCTCTATCTCCATACCGCTCTCCTCCGGGTGGTGTGTGCCATGGTTCGGTCGGTCTTTCCCCACTCCACCATCAAGTGCGAGGACGCGGATGGGGCCGCCCTCTACTCACCCAACCACCGCCCCGACATTACCGTGCTTGACTACGACGGGCAGGGTTGCCACCTGCTCATCGATGTCTCCGTGGCTCGGCCGCTTTCCGGTCGCCACATCCTCCGGGCGGCTGTGGATGCCGGCGCTGCTGCCGCTGTGGCTGAGCGCGACAAGTTTGCCTCCTACGGCAATGTGGGGCCCCACCGGGTCATCCCCTTTGTCCTTGAGGAGTTCGGGGCCATGGGCCCCAAGACAGCGGAGTTTTTCCACGAGTGCTGCCAGCGCCGTGAAGACCGCCTCGACCTCGAGGGTCAGACCGCCCCGTGGTCGGCCCGCACGTGGTCCTCGTATTGGCGGCAGCGCCTGTCACTCGCCCTCACTCGCACCGTGGCTGATGTGTTATTCCGCCGCACCCGGGCCGACTTTGTCGCGACCCATGCGGTCTAGATCCCTTCCAGGCCTGCATGGTGGGCCGGCAGCGCTGTTGCTGCGTGTAGTTTTGTGATGTCTAGTTAGTTGTACCTTGTGCCGCTGGCGTGATCCTTGGATGTCTGTGTCAGATTACTATTAATTTCTTCAGGGTTATTCTCCCAGTTATCGGGTTTTTCCTTATGTTGCATGCCTATCTCACCTCCGTAATCTATCATTCTCAATGAATATATATATGGCGTGCCCTGGTACATGCAAGTCCTCATTGCGGACATGAGCAGCATATCCTACTCTGAAAATGGAACGCAGCATGTTGGTGACCGCGCCGTCCAGCTTGCGGGCCAGGTCGGCGGTGAGGGTCCACGTCTCGGCCCCATACGTGAGAACAGGAAGGACGAGGACCTTGTACAGGTCCTGTTTCTCGATCTTGCCCAGGGGATTGCGCCACAGGGCCAGTACTGGCGTAAAGCGTGCCAGGCGAGGGAGATGCGGTGGTCCACATCAACCTCGCAGCTGGGGAGCAGGCTGCCCAGCAGCTTGACGCGGTCCCGGTACAGGACTCGAGAGCCGTCGAGGAGATAGAGGGGTGGCGGTAAGTGGGTGAGCCCAACCGCCAGGGCCTCTGTCTTCTTGCTGACCTCAAGCCCCACTGCATGCACGGGCCTCGACAGTAGCCAGGCAGTCAAGCCATGTCTGCACGTGCCCAGTGTCCTCGAAGAGGGACGAGGGTGGTGTCGTCTGCGTAGATGATGTCTGCCAGCCGAATCTCCGTGTCCGCTCCGCCATGCCAGAATTTGTTAGCAACCTGCACCCCTGGTTCCCTACCCACGATGCGGGCAAATCGCGTGCGCCCCTGAATCATTATGTATTCGACCACAATAATGAACAGGTAGGGCGACAGCACGCAGCCCTGCCACACACCCTTCTGTAAAGGGCATGGTGGCGTGGTCCCGTAAGAAGTGCGCACCGAAGTGGTGGACCCTTCATTATTACAGGTTGCGGATGACAGCAATTATTAAGGGGGCGGGGGATCCGGAACAGCTCGAGGATGTCCCAAAGCGCAGGCCAGAAAACCGAATCGAAGGCTTTGATGAAGTCCACCAGCACAAGGTGCAAAGGGGACTCACCAGGCTGAAGGCGTTGCAGTTCCTCCACCAGTCGGTGAGTACTGAGTAGCGAAGAGCGCCTGTACTGTGTGGCGACCGGAACGGAAGCCGTGAGTGAGTCTCGCTGAGGTGACCGTCCAGGGCCGTGCGCAGGCGGTTCAGGATGAGCCGCATAAGAAGCTTGAGGGGGGCACTTTGAATGCACACCCCTCTGTAGTTGCCGGGGTCGGCAGGCGACCCCTTTGGGCTGGGCTCTGATAGATCACGGTGGTGCAAGTGCACTTGGTGCACCTAGAGCAGGTGTAGTTTACACCCTACCCTTGCAGGAAGTAGCCCAGAATGTATTAAAGGCCATATGTATGCCCCTTCTCAGGGCTATGTGCCACATGTACTCCCAACGCAGTCATGTTCCTAATTAATTAATATCCCTGAGAAGGGGTATATGGCTTATAATACACTCTGGGCTACTTCCTGCGCAAGGGTAGGGTGTAAACTACACCTGCTCTGGGTGCACAAAGTGCACCTGCACACCACTATGGCTATCCTAGCACCTACCGAAAGGTGCTGGCCAGCATGTAGGGGGGAAGATCAGCACGGCTATACACAGGCTGGCTAGGGCATGGCTTCTCAGCAGAGAGTAACTCCCTGCATGGGCACAGCATAATTAAATAAAGCTAGGCATCATCTGGTGTGTGGCACGTCATAGGAGTAACTTAATATATATATGAGTAACTTAATGAGTAATGTATATGAGTAACTTAATGCCTAAGGCATCATCTGGTATAGGGCCTGTAGTAGGCGTACGTACATGTACAAGGCCATGTTGTCTCCTTGATACAACTCATGCAAGGCCACGGCTAGGCCTGACTATTCATACACTACTACTGCTGTATTCCCCTAAGCCGTGGCGTCTGGAGGTGCTGGGGCCGCGGGGGTCGCTTGCCAGGGCTTGTGGCCGACGTAGATGGTCGCCCGGCCCCTTCCAGTGCACCGGCTTCCCCGCCACGGTCTGCCGGAGCTGGAGGTAGGTCGGCCATAGCTCGGGACCGTTGCCATTCAAGTTGCCGGCTGCGCCAGGGTCAAGTCGTCGTCCAAGGTGAAGGGAGTCTTCTCGAGCCGCTTGCGGCGTCTGAGAAACGAAATCTTGTCCGATGGGCTCTTAAAGATGAGAAGAAGCGGGGGCGCCCCTGCCTTATGGCCCCGCGCGTGGGGAAGGCGGTGGGCGACCAGCTTGATCTCACCAACAAGGCCCATCAGTGCGATCAATGTCTTTGCTCTCAAACGCACGTGCAAGCTTCTCGGAATTCTCACCTTCCGCCATGTCGAAGTTCTTGACGATGACGTTAAGGCTGCGCTTGGCGAGCTCGGCCTCCTCGCGGAGGTCAAGCGTCTGCCGCTGGAGCTGTGCTGCGACGGCGGAGGTGGTGGAGGAGGTGTGCCGTGCTTAAGCATATCCGCCCAAGTCGTGATGGGAGGAGCATCGCCAGCCAGGCCAGCTGGCTTGGCGGCAATGTACCCTTCACCGCCTGCCGGGCGGTGGTGCCTGCGGTGTTTTGCAGGCATTTGATGGCGATATGGCGTGGTCCTTGAGGCGCTGGTCTATGTCGAGGAACTGGTCGGTGATGGCGTCGGTGGTTTTGGAGCTAGGTGGCGGTGGCGGTGGTGGAAAGGTGAGGGAACTCAGCAGCCAGCGTGCTGCCCATTGCTGCCACATCTGCGGCAAGAGGGGTCACGTGCTGTGTGAGGAGCTCCGTGAGGATGGAGCGAAATGTGGTTTCGGTGAGGGCGGTGGGGGCGGAGGCAGAGGGCGGGAGCCTCCCAGATCTCGGCCTCAGTGCGCCCGAGGAGGGAGCAGAGAGCGATCCGCTGAAGGCGGGGGCCAGGGGTAACATGAAGAAGGTCCGCAACGGTTTGGACCACATGCGGGGCTTTGGTGCCGTTACCGGGGTTGAGGCGATGCTGGCCGTGAACGGGTGCCGGCACAGTGCATGCCAGAAGC
This sequence comes from Mesostigma viride, assembly GCA_009746045.1. Classification (NCBI taxonomy): domain Eukaryota; kingdom Viridiplantae; phylum Streptophyta; class Mesostigmatophyceae; order Mesostigmatales; family Mesostigmataceae; genus Mesostigma; species Mesostigma viride. Next base: position 3,806,086 of record RPFO01000080.1, on the reverse strand, counting down.
GAGGCGTGCGTGCCGAAAAACACGTCGTCCATGAATTGGGTCGGGGTGCGTTGCCAATAGCCGGGAGATATGATGTCGAAGGCGACCTCGCTCCAGCGCAGGTCCGCAGGGCGACTGCGTTTGGGCTCGGGCGATGCCGAGGGCGAGGCCTCGGGAGGAGCCGAGTAGACCACTAACGCTTGGTTAGTGTCACCGCTGCCTGAGAGGCCGGGAGGCGAAACTGCAGCCGGAGCTGCAGGCGTGTTTGCATTGCTCATCGCAGCCTCCAAGCTGTGTTGCGTCGTGGAGCGTTTGCTCGTCATAATATTGCGTGATAGCTTCGGGGAAATATATCAGCGCGCGCGTCTTAGAAAGACCGTCGAAGCGATTGTGATATTCACGGCCAGCTTTGGGGCCCAAACGTGAAAGTTATGAGCGCCGCCGTCAGCCATGGCGAGGGAGATACGGTGGTCCACATCAGCCTCGCAGCTGGGGAGTAACCTACCCGGCAACTTGACGCGGTCCCGATATTACTGGACGCGAGAGCCATCAAGGAGAAAGAGGTCGGGCGGTAGCTGAGTGAGCCCAACCGACAGGGCCTCTGTCTTCTTGCTGACCTCAAGCCCGGCCACTCGGTGGGGTTAACTCTTCAACCGTCTGGACTGGAACCACCGAAACGGACTGAGTTTGGGTATCTTTGTGCGCCTGAGAGTAACTAGCCAAATAACATTTTCTGGCCCACCCTTGGAACCAAGCATGCTTTTATATCAAATAATGTTTGGGAAATTTGGTTGGTCACATATCTATGCCCCATGCATGCTATAAATAGCACCCCCCCCAGGGGGGTACGGTGCACATGGGGTTGGAGACATATATAATGCATTATAGACCATTTACACAAATCAGGTGGCCCTGGCCTTTTAAAGGCAGTTTATTAGAATCACAGGCATGCCATCAATGCATTCACAGCATGAAATGTCACAGAACTGCACATGCTATCTAGCAAACAGCCCAAAATAGCTCAGACCGTTATAACGGTGCAAGCTATTTTGGGACGGTTGCTAGAACTGCCGTATAGGTTTCCTATCCCAAAGTGGCACAAAACAACAACTAGATGGCCACAAAAGCAATGCCAACACCATGTCCAGCATATAAGACACAAGCTCATGCTATACAATAGGTGTAAGGCTCATATCAAGGCCTAAAGCGCGCGTACAAAGGGTGGCAAGGAGCTACATCACTAACACACCCAATGAACGACAAAACACCTCTATGTTCTTGGAAACAATGAATAAAACAATAGGAATAAGTTGGTATAATGCTCCCATGCAAACAGGTTATGGGTATCTCCACGATTTTCACATGCAATGGATGCAAAACAAGAAGGTGGGCGTTGGCCAGCAAAACAAGAAGCCACGCCTAACACTGGTCAGAAAAGAACTTGTCTCGGGGTGCTTGACCAAGGAAAAGCATTGGGTAATCAACGTTACCATATTAGTGACCGATAACAATCGTTACCTCGCTATTTCCGTTGCAGCATCAGCTAACGGTGACCAAACATGGTCCAAAATCTGCTTGACCTGATGGTATTCCCCAACCATGACAAGCCGATGCGTAGAGGCAGCAAAACAACAAAAAGACAATCACAACCCCTCGGTAATAACTCTGATATTAGCTTTAAACGATAATACAACTATATACGGCTAATAGAACACGCTTGGAGGCTAGAACGTACCAGGTCGGTACAGCAGATTACCTTTCTTGCGCGAGCCAGCACGCCAGAGTAATGGACGTAGCCTCGAGCCTTTACTGGCTGCCAATGCTAATCAATCTTGTTGGGAACAACGTACTAAATTGATCGATGCGCAGATGTCTGGGAAAATTCGGCCTAGCAACATGCAGCACTCGCACCATCACTGCCTGGCCGCTAACGTCATTTGCTGCGCCGACCAGCACCCCGAGACCCATCTACGTACCTCCGAACCTTCCATGGCTAGGGATATTCAATTTTTAGGATCTAAGAATCATGCCTACAAAATTTGAGTCCAATACGTCAAGCCATTCTCTCGTACCAGTCAGTTCTTTGCACCGCCATAGCCGTGCGCGTCAATATTTTTCCTGCACGTCGGTCCCGTTGGACCATGGTACCCCCCTAACTTTGCTCAAGCATATCTCCCTGGCCAGGTGTCCAAAGTACGGTCTGAAGTGCTCTACGGAAAGCTGACGTCTAGATCTTTCGATCCCCCCAGGTTTGACCGTTAAATTATTATTGGCGCGGCGCCTGGTAGGCGCACAAACTCAGTCCGTTAGAGTGGTAGGACTTCAACTGGTACCACGAAAACGGCGCGAGAACGGTTTAAGAGTTAATGCTTTTCAACGCATGGAGTCTTTCCTTCAGGTCGGATATGCGTCCTCTCCGACCTTTCTGGCCGGGTCGCCGGCGTGTTGACTGCGCCTTGTCCCGCTCAAGACGGGCTAGTAGGCGTTCCCATATAGCTCCTTGTCCGGCCACAGTTAAACACATTCAAACAGATCATTTCCTGGTGCATATTTTAGCTGTAAGTTCGACCTGCGTAACCTACCCCTGCATGCACACGTACGTACAGGTACGTGCTGCATAATTGATGCGTAAAAAGATGTGCACGTATTGTTGTCAGATCAGAAAGCAACAAACATGACATATATCTCTCCTTTGCTAAAGTGAAGAGTGTATACCAACACCTTTTCCAGACTGTAGGGAGCTTCCCGAGTAGGCGACCAATCCAATTACAGAGGCCCCGGGGGAATTAACTTCACGGGGCCAATTTAGGGGGCGGGTCTACGGGGACACCCAATCCAGAGCACAGCTCTGTGCTGAACTCAAAAACGCGATCGACCGCACGCAGGTTGGTTGCTTGCTCGGATAGCAAAATTAAACGCGGGTTGCACGCGCGACGGGTTCGTTGCTTGCTTGGATAGCATAACGCGGGTTGCATGCACACGCAGCGAGTTGGTTGCATCTTGCTGGCACTGCCATTTGGCCGGGGTTAGGCCGGAGCCAGCAGGGGCGCAATAGTACTAGCTGCCAAAAACTGCTTGTATGTGCACTGGCTTGCCTGCACCTGCATGCATGAGATGCGTCCAGTAGTAGTTGTCTCACTTAAATAAAATGAGATCAACAGATTGCACCCGCTGGCGGCCATATTTGTGGTCTCGAAATAGCCACTACACGTACATAACAACCTGTGCAAATTATGGTCTGGTATAAAAATTTTTCCTACAAACACCCCAGACAGTCCTAGATACAAACAAAATTATGCAATGACATGTTTACAATGTCCAAGGAATCAGCGATTACATGTCAGACCCCAGAAAGCAGGAATCTCACCCACACAAGCCTTCCTAATTGGTCGCCATGAGCTAGGCTAATCCAACCCACCAAGCCCGTACTGCCTGCAAAGTATGGCACAGCGAGAAAAAACATGCGCCACGTTTGTCTCTCGGCGCTACACATCACAGGAGCTGCTGGATCGGCTGTGCTAGGTCAGTTGAACAGCTTGGCAGCATGCCCAAGCTTCTTCATTTCTGCTTAAAAGTAAAAAAGGAAGCTGCTAAAGAAAATGCCGACCGCATTCGCAGTGACCAGCACCAGGCTCCACCTACATCCTCTGCCACAACATGATGCGCGCTCTTCTCAACGAGATGCTTTGGCTCGCGGCAGAGTTTACCGTCACTGGTCGCAAACAGTGCAGTCCCATGCGATGCCATCCACCCAATCCACTCATCATCACTAGGCAGACATTCGTCCACGTGTAGGTACTTCAAATGGCTGGCGCAGCCATGGAAGCATCCCAACAAGGCTAGCAGATTTGGCATGTGCGGAGCCCCTTTCCGCATTCCAACGAGTCCCGTTGCAGTGCAGCCATATTAATGCAAGAGTTCCAGATACACGAAAGACCTGCTGCCCACCTCCCCAGTATCCAGCTTCCCCCTCCAACCTCTGGGACCCCACCAGATGGCTATAATGTCACAGTCCATCAACTCCCGTCACTCCGGGCTTGATCCGTACCATGAGGCAAGGCTGGCCTGGCAACATCGACTCGCGTGAGGAGAACACTTGGAACCCTGTACGGGCAGGCGAACCTTGTTCGAGCACCAACATCTTTCCCACCAACGCCCCTTCCCTCAATTCATCATGCCCCTCCCCCTTGTGCCCGCTCCCTTTCTTCTTTTTTTTCTTCTTCTTCTTCCAAGGGCAGCCTTCCATGGTCACCTAAGGCTTTGCAAGCCTCCCCTCCACTACGCTCATCTCCCGCTCATCGCCCCCTTGCCACACCTTGGACAGCGACCGTGGCTACGACTTCGCAAGGCAGCCCCTTCCGACTCCATCGGCTTCAGAACATGTTGACCCTGCCCTTCGCTCCACCGTTCCCACCCCCACGCCACACGACCTGGGCTCTCCTGCCCTCGGCTAAGTGCAGTGCATCCATTCCCACTGGTTTCAAAGGACTTGCATGAAATAGCCGCTCCCCCCCTGCAAACATCAGTGATCCTCTGCCGTGGGCCGCCAGCCAGCGCCCGCCTTCCCCCTTGTGCCCTTACACCACTATGTCGTCCATGCCAAAGTAAAGGACCACCCCGGGCCAGCCCGCCAGTCCTCATCGGTCCTCCTTGTAGAGTCATGGTCCGGCCCTCCCCGTCGTCCAAATCAACAGGACCCAACTTTCGTCAACTGATAGTCACTTCATCAGCGAGAACAAGTAGCCCTCCTATCGGCCTTGCAAGGCAAGAGGGCACCCCCCTGATCGCGAGGCGACCCCCTCAGTCCTCCTTGCCAAAGTCATACAGGATGCTCACGCCGGGCTGCACAGGCGGGTTGCGCGCAAACTTGGAGCCACCGAGCGATTCGGGGTCTGGTGGAGCGGAGTTGGGGGGGGCGTTTAGTGGGGGGGGGCAGTTGAGGTGGGGGGGGTGGAAGTCGAGGGGGGGAGGGACAGGCCAGGAGATGAGTTTTGGGGTAAAGAAGGACAAGTACATCAAGACCTCTGATTAGCGACATCTTATGACACGTTTATCCGAGGTCAATACGCGAAAGGGACGACAATACGTTCAAAGCTGCGCAAGGGTACAGGTGTCTGGGACGTGATGGGGAATGGCACGTGAGGGGAAGGAAGGTGACAGGGAGTGGCACGCATCCCTGACTCTACGGCACCCTGTCCTATGGGTATCCCTGACCCTCGAGAATTGGGGAACCCCCGAGAGGCGGGTTGCCTGGCACGAGGGTGAGGAAGGGGGAGAAGGATGGGAGAGTCGAACCTCATATACTTTAAGAGAGACTAAAAGAGATACTTCATGAGTCTCGGAGAGTTAAACCACCTTGTAACGCAACCAGGGGCTCATCGAGCAGGGCCTGGCACGAGGGGGACAGGGGGGACGGGGGGAGAAGATGGGACAGCGGAGGGCACTGATGTGACGAGGTGCAGCAAGGCTCCGGGGGGGCCACCCCTCGCCTAATGGTGACCATTACAGTGATTATTACAGTGACCGGGATAGTGACCGAGACCATCATATGAAACTTCGCGGGGGGCACCAGGGGGTCGGTTGGCTCGGGCCTTTAGAAGTAGGCTTTAGGGTTTAGGGTTTAGGGTGCGGATAACCGTACAAAAAAATCCTGTTGGTTGGGACAGTGAGCCATCATTTTTCACAGTGTGGATTGGGACAGCGAATCATCCTCCTCAAACCAATCTACTACTATCAAGGGTTGCTCCTACACAAGGGGTTGGTGTAAACAAAGGGTTGGTGTATACAAAGGGCTCCTCCTATACAGCTAGCGCAGGTACTAATGTAGGGCTCCTATACAGCTAGCGCACGTACTGATGTAGGGCTCCGGGTGCACGCACTCCTTGAGCCGTTGCTCGCCAGCAGCCAGCAGCATCTCCGCAGTGGCCTTATCCACCTGTCACACAGCATCAGATTACGATAGCATCCCATTATGACCAAATGTTCTGAGCATGATGCATAAGAAAGATAAGACTTTAGCGGGCGGTGGCCTTGTCCACCTGTCATACAGCATCCGCGACCAAACGTTCATATCGTGGTGCATAAGAAAGATAAGATTTTAGAGGGTTGCCGCCTTGCCCACTTGCAAGGCTATCATCAGCGTGTTTAAGTGTCAAGGGTAGTGTGTCAAGGGGGGGTGGCCACCTCATCACAGCCATCCAGTCAGCATAAATAGCAAAACAACCATGGGTCGTGGTCTTGGCGGCCTGTCACATTATCATTACCGATCCTTGTGTCACATTATAAATAAAATCCACCGGTCACATGACCATTGACGACCAAAGGTCAAAACAATCAAGAGGGTGACACTGCTGGTGGGGTATGTAGCCTTGAGCACATTGAGCATCACAGTTCAAAGGGTAGGACAATAACGGGCTATGCCCATGTCCACCGACAACATCATCCATGCGGCACTAACGTTGAACTACCACTCAGTGACCAAGACTCAATAATTGTAATCAGAGCTCTTGAATGGCGGTCGCAGATCAGCGGGCGATGCATCAATGGCCTGTCACGTTATTAACATTAGACTCGGAGGCTCTTGCCCGTGCATGACCAGACCCGTGGACAACCTCGAGCCCGATGCTACAGAAGTCAAACGCAACCAATCATTTTCTCCTCCGTAAAGTGCTGTGTAACACCGAAGGCGAAGCAAAGAAGGCTCCCCGGCCGGCCATATTCCGCTACATTAGACACGGGTCTAAACACGTTCTACAACAGAAGCATTGATTTTTACCGCGTCAGCGGGTCATACAAGACTTGCAGAAATGAAAGGACAGGAAATGAATTCCTGCGAGGACGGAAGTCCACACGCGAGCAACTTACATGCCGGTTACTCTCGAACTCCGCCCGGAGCTCCGCCATCTGCCAATTACAAATAAATGCAAAATCATGCAAGGCTTTAGATTTTCCGATACAGCCTCCTTGTACACTGCATGCTCTGTGGAGCGCATTGACGAAGGTACTACAGTAGCAGTCTTGACGTGTGTCAGCCAAGTCTAAGTGGCCTGCATTGCCCAGATCTATGATAAAATAGAACAGATATTTATAGATTCACGAAGCCTCTTCCATTTCAATGAACTAAAAGCGTCACAGGTATTAGTCTCACCTTGTCATACCACAGACTTCTGTGCTTCATCCAACTCAATATTAACTTCGAGCTGTTCTTATACAGGTTTTGGACCCGCTTGGTGTGAGAGAGAGCCTGTGAGGTCGCCATGGCGGAAATTCCACAGATTTCTAACAGGAAGTCACAAGCATACCTCCGTGAAACCTGCGGGGTCAGCCTGGCATTAGAAGCCCGCCATAGCCAGCAACATGTCCTCCAGCCCAAGCACCACTCTATAATGCATGCAGCATCGCGTTCCACAATGCACGGGTACCGGCCTACCGAGTACCGGGAAAGTACTCGGGTGCGAACCGGGTAGGTTCCCAAACGCCCGTACCGGCGCGGCGGATGGATTGAGCATGTGACAGTTGTCGGCAGAAGCTTCACCCGATGTCTGCTTGAATTAGTATTTTCAATTTTTGACAATTTCTACAGCAGGAAGCCAGGCGTAAAATGAGAGGTAGAAGCCAGGGTAAAAGTGCACATTCTTCCCAGGACGCTAATACGAGAGAGCACGCAAGGAGACAGAAAAAGGCATCTCGTAAAGATTATCTACCTAGTTTGTAGAGCATGTGTTGACCGCGACTATCGTCTCTAGTATATTTTTTTTCTTCTGTTTGCGGCAGTGCGTGACTGGTGTAGTTGAAAGTGGGCCTGGTACATTTAGTGCCGACGCATCGTTTCTTGCCTGGGAACAGGTTCAGTGCATCGTGGAATAGGTTTTGTGGTGAAAAGTTTGTTAGATTGGAAGCTGAATTGATAAACCATGGCGGATTTTGACGGGCGGGTCTTGAAATTCGTGTCTGAGAAGGAGGTAAGCAGATGGATTCCGTTCTGGCAACAATTAATTTGTCGGTGGCATTGGAGTTACACGTCCCTGAACTAAGTAATTTGTCATGCACGTGTACATGCAGCAGGAAAACTATCAACAATAAATTGAATTATATGCTCTGCGTACGCTTATGGGCTCAAAGCCAGAATGCCCGGGTATCTGCGAATAGGATTACCTGCATGCTGTGCATGTACGTTCATGTACGCCGGTGGTGCGTAATTGGTTGCTTGTATGCATCAACCTCACCAAGCGCGAGGCGTGCCATTTCCTCTTCATGGTCTCTTACACGTGACCGCCAGCTCGAACATATCCGAGAGACACGTGGCGTCCGCCCGGAAGATGGTGCTGTTGCAGTCGACAAGCCTTTGTGGGAGGTAAGTCCGCGAAAGGGCATCATGGCACCCACAGGTGTGCCTATACCATGATGCAGACAGATTACTTTGTGGCCTGCCCCCCCAGGCAGTGAGAGAAGCGTGGGCACATCCCTCCTTCTCATTGTGTATATGGGGGCAACGGTTCCTTTATTGTTACCCAGGTGGCGCAGTCGCATGGTTCTATCAATTCAGTTCACGACTGGGCGCGATGCCATGAAATCAAGCGTGGTATTCACAGTTCAAAGCCATTCAGAGGAATAACGTTGTGGCTTCCCCCCCCCCCCCCACACACCCCCCCACTCCGGTCTCTATAATGGAAGGCCCGGCGCATGCGTCCATTTGCCCCTTATCATCGTCTCTATAATGGAAGGCCCGGCACATGCACCCATTTGTCCCTTATCATGGTCTCTATAATGGAAGGCCCGGCACATGCGTCCATTTGTCCCTTATCATGGTCTCTATAATGGAAGGCCCGGCACATGCATCCTTTTGTCCCTTATCATCGTCTCTATAATGGAAGGCCCGGCGCATGCATCCTTTTGCCCCTTATCATCGTCTCTATAATGGAAGGCCCGGCACATGCGTCCATTTGCCCCTTATCATGGTCTCTATAATGGAAGGCCCGGCACATGCACCCATTTGTCCCTTATCATGGTCTCTATAATGGAAGGACCGGCGCATGCATCCATTTGTTTCGGGATGAGGGGACATTTTCGTGACGTCTGAAGACATTGGCCGTGTGTAGGGGCAAGGAAGGCCCACTCATTTGTACGTGCGCATGAGATCAAGGATGTATAGTAGTATACAATCCAATAAACTAGGCTACACATTTCCATCTCCATTCATATTCATCATCTTGAACGAATCGAAAACGGGGAACAGCTAACGGCAGGCTTGAGTTGCCATGGGCCGGATTCTCCCGATTTCTGGCCTGTGCTGGTTGTCTCATTGGTATAGTAGTAGTAGTAGTAGTAGTAGTAGTAGTAGTAGTAGTAGTAGTAGTAGTAGTAGTAGTAGTAGTAGTAGTAGTAGTAGTAGTAGTAGTAGCAGTAGTAGTAGTAGTAGCAGTAGCAGTAGTAGCAGTAGTAGTAGTAGTAGTAGTAGTAGTAGTAGTAGTAGTAGTAGTAGTAGTAGTAGTAGTAGTAGTAGATAACGGATGTATAGTACACAATATAGTATGGTATAGTAGTAGTAGCATGTGTTTGTGTTTTCAAAGGCATGCAGGTTCCCCTCCCCCCTTCCCCCCAACATTTTTACGATCCAACCCGCCTAGGTATGTCGTATGAACAAATGCTGCTAGCAAACTCGAGTACATAGCCCATCGATGCCATACTAAACAATCTTAACTCACCAATAGGATAATTGCCTCCATCGCAAGGTCATGGCGCATGGGGTCAAAGGGGTCATCTCCCCAATGATAGGGGTCGTCTAAGGGGATGGGTCTGAAGGTGGAGAAGCTGCGATCACAACCTGGACAGAAAATATAAGTTTTGAGAAACCAAAAAAAAATTAATGCCTGAGCTAATCTGAGAATTTAACACCTGAGCTACTTTGCACGTGTCATCCTGATGCCTCATGGCGCGCATCCTCGTGGATAATCGAAACCAAGGCCTGTTTACGAGTGTCCAGTCCTGTTCTGTTCCTCCTCCTCGATCGAAATGAGATCCTCCTCCGACGATGGAATAGGGTCCTTTCTTTGGCCTTGTCCTCCACTAGTATGTTTAAATCAACCCCCCCCCCTATTTAATGAGACAACCCCTATGACCCCTCTCCTATCTTGTCCCTAAGTTCCCCCATGTCCTTCCGCCCACGTTCTGTTCCTTCTGCTGATTAGGAGACGCTTCCTGGGACAAGTTTTCCAGAAGACGATTCCTTGGAGGTTCCTTTTATAACAGTACCACTCCTTCCATCAAGCGAGGCAGTCCCTATGTACGCTGTTTTCCATGTCCGCCTTCTCTCTCCTTAGCGCGCCACCTGGCACCTCACACAGCTGTGTAGCTGGGTTGTCCACTCTGCGTGGCATCTTGCCATCTTCCTCCCACCTGCGATGCACACCTGCGCAAGGCCACCCCCAGAGGCCTTGGCAAGGCAAATGGGCTGGTTGCCGTACTTGTTTCGGGCATCGTTTTGTGGGCATCACGATGACGTCTGTGTTGGTGCCAGGTTGTGTTCCGCTTGGGATCGTGTTTTCTTCTGGCATCTGCACGACACCTGGTTCATTCTCTCGAGCATTCTCTTAACACCCCTGTGCACTTGCATGGCTTCCTTCCGGCATTCCCTTGTCACCCTACCCAGGTGCTCAAGGAGGCCAAGGACGCGAAGGATGCAGAGTTCAACGAGAGGTTCAAGCACCGTGAGTGGGTTGCCAATCATGATAGCATGGCCATCGTCATAACTTTCATCGCGATCAGTTCAACGAGAGGTGAAAGCACCGTGGGTGGGTTGCCAATAATGAGAGCATGGTCATCATAATAAATTATTCCATTTTAAGAGGGATTAGAGCACCGTCCGTTGGTTACTAATAATAGTGATAGTAATTAGTATTACCGTCGTCGTGATTGTTACGGTTGTCATTTTTCAGCCAAACGGCGATCCGTGACTGAAGCCGCATAGCCTGCGCCTGACGTGGGTATCTCAAAGCGGGATGATGCAACGACGCTCCATCGACGAGACTGTCCATAGGCCTTCACCATCTGGGGTACGTGAGGTTCTACCTCAAGTACCGCGCCGAATGTGACCAAGGCACTAGACGCTCCCCATCTGAATGACATCCCGCGTTATGCAGGTGGATGTGATGACTTTCCATACCCATCGCGATGACTTCCCATCCACCGGGGCGATGTCGCAACATGGCCAGTACAACAGAGGGAGACCGGATGGGATCGATTTGATACCAGGAAGTTTTTTACTGACGCCCGTGATGGGGCAGTAGGTCACGTGGTTGCTGGTTGGGATATCTTGGGTTCGGAAATGTTTGGTAAGGATCCTCGCGAAGTGTTACGGGCTGGTTGTATAATTGTGATATTCCAGCCGGGGTGGGTGGGTGGGTGGGTGGGGGGTATATGTATCCTTGGGGCGCCTGCTCACGCTACGCTGCTCGCCATACTCAAGGCATGTCAAGGAGACAACATGAATCATATATATACATATCCTAATATTTTTGAGTGACGCGTCCGTCTCCATTGCCATCAACAGACCTCAGGGAACTCGTCCCAGACGACGGTGTTACGGTTGCGCACAGAGGCAGGTTTGACGGGATGTACTTTTGGTATCAGTAATTACGGTACGGGTGCTTCTGTGTAGGGTTTAGGGTTTCTTCTTCTGCGACGTGTCTTTGCGACGCCAAGTGCGCAGTTTTGGTCTCCTCTGTCAGCGTTATCAGTGAAAATTTCTATGATTACTTTTTATGATAATCACAAGGATGCAAGCGTCAAGCGTCAAGCGTCAAGCGCTACTCCACGGACCGTGAGAGTCAAGTTCTCAAGAAATATATTATTCTATTTGTAGTTTGTGGTCATTGAGATGGCGGGCACGATGCATTGTCCAATTACTTGTGAATGATTTATGAATCATCAAAGGACTCAGCTGTCTGTGCTGGGTCGTTTGTTGTCCATCATGCGTGCGCGTGTGTGGTGTACGCCAGGGCCCCAACGAGCGCTGGACGAGGATGAGGTGGAGTTCTTGGAAGGCATCCAACAGGTGAGGGGGCGCACGTATTAGTTATTTAATTCATCTATTCTTGTTCAACTAACTATATAATGTAAACACGTGGCTGCAGGTCAGGGGCATAGATAGTGCAGTTGTATGCTGGACGTGGAGTTGTCGCAAAGGATCCAGCAGGTGGGGGGCGTATCGTGAGCGACAATGCTCGACCAGAAGCGCCATGCAGTGCACGGCTAGCGGGCTACAGGGCGGCCTGATGTCATGCGGTGTCCTAGTTAGCACCGTCCATTATGGCGCCATGGTGTGTCCTATCTATCATTACAATTCGTTCAAGTGGCCCGCCGGAGCGGCTGTACAATTTTTCCCAGTGAGCGCGCTGCCAAGTGTACTTGTGGGCAAATTTTTAGGTGCTCCGTCACTTCGAGGTACTAAAAATTAGGCTACGGTGCGAATTCAGCGAATTTCAGCGAATTTTCAGTCGAACGAAAGGAAGTGACGCCAACTACCAAAAGATTTCCGTTACGAATTTTCAGTCCAACACTTTGCGCAAAATGAAGTGATGGCAACTACCAAAACGTTTCCGTTACGAATTTCCCAGTCCAACACTTTGCGCAAAATGAAGTGACGGCAACTACCAAAACGTTTCCGTTACGAATTTTCAGTCCCACACTTTGCGCAAATTTTAGTAGGGCTGCACGCAAGCTACCTTTCAAAATTTTGCGCAAGTATGGAACGCAATTCATTCGTCCGGAGGAATGCTGCTCGTCAACTGCCTCCGTTCAGAAAGTTCCGCCGAACTTTACTTGAGATTTGGAAATCTGAACGTGCGGTTGGAGTTTCGCGGGGAAACCCAAGTTCCCCAGTAATTCACCAATGACGCGCTTCGAACACTTGCCCGCTAAAACCTAAGCAGCCGCTCCGGCTGGCCACTTAAACGAAACTTGATGATAGCACCGTCCCTCGTGCTGCGTTGGTGTGTCCTAGTTCGCTCCGTTCCTTGTGCTGTGGTGTGTCCTGTGCAGCGCCGTCCCTTGTGGCACCATGCGGTGTCCTAGTTAGCTCTGTTCAGTCTTCAAAATGCGAGGGGGACCAGCGGGGCCACCCTGTCGGAGCATCGAAGCTTATAGTGTAGCTTATTATTTATAGCCTATTCTTTATCCACTCCTGCCCCTACACACAGGAAGCTGCCCCCCAACGCATGGGGCCAGCCTCACGGAGCATATCCTTGGTCACACCATGCGCCACTAGTTTTAGCGTGGGTTTGTCATAGGGCTCTGAGCTGCCCTGTACTGCCCTGCGGTACACTTGTTATATTGCACCATGGATCCACGGAAAACCCTATTCAAGGAGACAACCAGTCCTTATATGGTTTTGATGTGCTATTATCTGAGGTGATGAAACGTCGCCTCCTTGGAGAGCTCAAATCACCCAATGACACGGTGCCAAGCAGGGAGAGCTCAAACCACCCAATGACACGGTGCCAAGCAGGGAGAGCTCAAACCACCCAATGACACGGTGCCAAGCAGGGAGAGCTCAAATCACCCAATGACACGGTGCCAAGCAGGGAGAGCTCAAACCACCCAATGACACGGTGCCAAGCAGGGAGAGCTCAAATCACCCAATGACACGGTGCCAAGCAGGGAGAGCTCAAGCCACCCAATGACACGGTGCCAAGCAGGGAGAGCTCAAACCGCCCAATGACACGGTGCCAAGCATCGGTGGGTAGCCGAGCTTAAGTAACTTTAGAATGTTGGGCTCAAACCACCCAATGACACGGTGCCAAGCATCGGTGGGTAGCCGAGCTTAAGTAACTTTACAATGTAGGGCTCAAACCACCCAATGACACGGTGCCAAGCATCGGTGGGTAGCCGAGCTTAAGTAACTTTACAATGTAGGGCTCAAACCACCCAATGACACGGTGCCAAGCATCGGTGGGTAGCCGAGCTTAAGTAACTTTACAACGTAGGGCTCAAACCACCCAATGACACGGTGCCAAGCATCGGTGGGTAGCCAAGCTTAAGTAACTTTACAATGTAGGGCTCAAACCACCCAATGACACGGTGCCAAGCATCGGTGGGTAGCCGAGCTTAAGTAACTTTACAATGTAGGGCTCAAACCACCCAATGACACGGTGCCAAGCATCGGTGGGTAGCCGAGCTTAAGTAACTTTACAATGTAGGGCTCAAACCACCCAATGACACGGTGCCAAGCATCGGTGGGTAGCCGAGCTTAAGTAACTTTACAATGTAGGGCTCAAACCACCCAATGACACGGTGCCAAGCATCGGTGGGTAGCCGAGCTTAAGTAACTTTACAATGTAGGGCTCAAACCACCCAATGACACGGTGCCAAGCATCGGTGGGTAGCCGAGCTTAAGTAACTTTAGAATGTAGGGCTCAAACCACCCAATGACACGGTGCCAAGCATCGGTGGGTAGCCGAGCTTAAGTAACTTTACAATGTAGGGCTCAAACCACCCAATGACACGGTGCCAAGCATCGGTGGGTAGCCGAGCTTAAGTAACTTTACAATGTAGGGCTCAAACCACCCAATGACACGGTGCCAAGCATCGGTGGGTAGCCGAGCTTAAGTAACTTTACAACGTAGGGCTCAAACCACCCAATGACACGGTGCCAAGCATCGGTGGGTAGCCGAGCTTAAGTAACTTTACAATGTAGGGCTCAAACCACCCAACGACACGGTGCCAAGCATCGGTGGGTAGCCGAGCTTAAGTAACTTTACAATGTAGGGCTCAAACCACCCAATGACACGGTGCCAAGCATCGGTGGGTAGCCGAGCTTAAGTAACTTTACAATGTAGGGCTCAAACCACCCAATGACACGGTGCCAAGCATCGGTGGGTAGCCGAGCTTAAGTAACTTTACAATGTAGGGCTCAAACCACCCAATGACACGGTGCCAAGCATCGGTGGGTAGCCGAGCTTAAGTAACTTTACAATGTAGGGCTCAAACCACCCAATGACACGGTGCCAAGCATCGGTGGGTAGCCGAGCTTAAGTAACTTTACAATGTAGGGCTCAAACCACCCAATGACACGGTGCCAAGCATCGGTGGGTAGCCAAGCTTAAGTAACTTTACAATGTAGGGCTCAAACCACCCAATGACACGGTGCCAAGCATCGGTGGGTAGCCAAGCTTAAGTAACTTTACAATGTAGGGCTCAAACCACCCAATGACACGGTGCCAAGCATCGGTGGGTAGCCAAGCTTAAGTAACTTTACAATGTAGGGCTCAAACCACCCAATGACACGGTGCCAAGCATCGGTGGGTAGCCGAGCTTAAGTAACTTTACAATGTAGGGCTCAAACCACCCAATGACACGGTGCCAAGCATCGGTGGGTAGCCGAGCTTAAGTAACTTTACAACGTAGGGCTCAAACCACCCAATGACACGGTGCCAAGCATCGGTGGGTAGCCGAGCTTAAGTAACTTTACAATGTAGGGCTCAAACCACCCAACGACACGGTGCCAAGCATCGGTGGGTAGCCGAGCTTAAGTAACTTTACAATGTAGGGCTCAAACCACCCAATGACACGGTGCCAAGCATCGGTGGGTAGCCGAGCTTAAGTAACTTTACAGTGTAGGGCTCAAACCACCCAATGACACGGTGCCAAGCATCGGTGGGTAGCCGAGCTTAAGTAACTTTACAATGTAGGGCTCAAACCACCCAATGACACGGTGCCAAGCATCGGTGGGTAGCCGAGCTTAAGTAACTTTACAATGTAGGGCTCAAACCACCCAATGACACGGTGCCAAGCATCGGTGGGTAGCCGAGCTTAAGTAACTTTACAATGTAGGGCTCAAACCACCCAATGACACGGTGCCAAGCATCGGTGGGTAGCCGAGCTTAAGTAACTTTACAATGTAGGGCTCAAACCACCCAATGACACGGTGCCAAGCATCGGTGGGTAGCCGAGCTTAAGTAACTTTACAATGTAGGGCTCAAACCACCCAATGACACGGTGCCAAGCATCGGTGGGTAGCCGAGCTTAAGTAACTTTACAATGTAGGGCTCAAACCACCCAATGACACGGTGCCAAGCATCGGTGGGTAGCCGAGCTTAAGTAACTTTACAATGTAGGGCTCAAACCACCCAATGACACGGTGCCAAGCATCGGTGGGTAGCCGAGCTTAAGTAACTTTACAATGTAGGGCTCAAACCACCCAATGACACGGTGCCAAGCATCGGTGGGTAGCCGAGCTTAAGTAACTTTACAATGTAGGGCTCAAACCACCCAATGACACGGTGCCAAGCATCGGTGGGTAGCCGAGCTTAAGTAACTTTACAATGTAGGGCTCAAACCACCCAATGACACGGTGCCAAGCATCGGTGGGTAGCCGAGCTTAAGTAACTTTACAATGTAGGGCTCAAACCACCCAATGACACGGTGCCAAGCATCGGTGGGTAGCCGAGCTTAAGTAACTTTACAATGTAGGGCTCAAACCACCCAATGACACGGTGCCAAGCATCGGTGGGTAGCCGAGCTTAAGTAACTTTACAACGTAGGGCTCAAACCACCCAATGACACGGTGCCAAGCATCGGTGGGTAGCCGAGCTTAAGTAACTTTACAATGTAGGGCTCAAACCACCCAATGACACGGTGCCAAGCATCGGTGGGTAGCCAAGCTTAAGTAACTTTACAATGTAGGGCTCAAACCACCCAATGACACGGTGCCAAGCATCGGTGGGTAGCCAAGCTTAAGTAACTTTACAATGTAGTTATCCTGAAACAGCCATCCCCTCACTTAGGGAACCTCTAGCCAAGTGCTGGAGGTGATGGGTGGTAGGATGGTGGCTGGGCATTCATCAGTTAGTCTATCCCGGTCGACGCCTTATCTTATTTTGGCCTACCAATCTACTGGTGCTGTATGGTCCCTATTCATCAGTTAGTCTATCCCGGTCGACGCCTTATCTTATTTTGGCCTACCAATCTACTGGTGCTGTATGGTCCCTATTCATCAGTTAGTCTATCCCGGTCGACGCCTTATCTTATTTTGGCTTACCAATCTACTGGTGCTATATGGTCCCTATTCATCAGTTAGTCTATCCCGGTCGACGCCTTATCTTATTTTGGCCTACCAATCTACTGGTGCTGTATGGTCCCTATTCATCACTTAGTCTATCCCGGTCGACGCCTTATCTCATTTTGGCCTACCAATCTACTGGTGCCGTATGGTCCCTATTGCAGTGCCGTAATGACCATAGAGTGCCTGTTGCAGAGCTGTAATGACCATATGGTGCCATGGAGTGCCCCTTAGTGCTGTAGTTTGCCATGCTGTAGTGCCAGTTCTGTAGCATGGAAACCGATTTCTCGGCTTCTTGCAGCATCAAACGCGTTCGTTCTATATCTCATCCTAGTCGAATCAACATATTCTCCCATCCTGGCGGCGTGGAGACTCGGTCTCTCTCGTGGTCGCGGCATGTGCGAATGCTAGTATACCTCTCATGGTCGCGGCATATGCGAATGCTAGTATACTGGTGCTGCCTCCACATCACTATCTGCGCAAGCTATGCTTCACTATACTATTTCTCAAGCTATCCTCGTTACTGTTTCTCTGGCCCATGCTCTCACCCTGTCTCACCTTGGTGGCACATAGCACGTCACATGTCGACCCATGTGCTGTAATTCCCTTCTTCCACACGCACGCTGTAATTCTGGCGGCATGTCTGCTCACCCTGTCTCCTGCCTTGGTGGCACATGCTACCTCATATGCGTGCCCACCCGAGATACTTCTGGCGACATTCACGTGTCCGCCGATGCCACATCCGTGTTGCCCGCCATGCCACATGCATGTTTCCGCCCATGCCACGATTTCTATTCCGCGCGATACACTTCTGGCGGCAGCGCCAACGGGAGCACGAGGTGGCGGTCGCCAGGGAAGATTCGGCCGAGCTGGTCAGGTTCAAGGTGGGTACATGCTGGACAAGTTCAAGGTAGGGCTATTTCAAGAATAGGAGTAATAGCGGTTGCTATGTGTATGAATATCAAGGTGAGCTCGTCAAGCTCAAGGTAGGTACCTTTACTGTGTGTTGGCACCCACGTGACGCAGTCATGTGCTACTTCATTAATTAAGGTAGGTAAAAGCTGCTCAAGCTCTAGGTAGGGAACTGCTCGTCAAGTTCAAGGGAGGGCTATATGTAGAGTGGAACTGATAGCGGGCGAGTATGGGTATGAAGTCTCACTGTGAGCTGTGGAGTTGAAGGTAGGCAGAAGCTTGCCACATTCAAGGTGTGTGTCAGGTTTACTGTTTGAATTATCAATGAAGTGAGTGCAAGGTTGAGCATGGGCTGGTCAAGTTCAAGGTACATAAGGACACGACAGGGGGACCAGGCGGCTGGAGGGGCATTCAGATAAAAAGCGGCCGTTCAGAGAACTGTTTTAGAAAATGAGGGTTGGGATGTGCGTGTGGGGGAGGGAGTGTGGTGCTTGCGTGGGCGGGGTTGAGGGGGGGGGGGGGGGGGGGCTTGCGGGGGCGAGATGTAGGGGGTGGAGGTGGGAAGTGGGGTGAAAAGTGGGTGGGGCCTGGGTGGGCCTCCCTAATTAGATAATGATCTCCTCAATTTTATTTATGTGTCCCCACTGCATCTGGTATCCTTGGCACTGGCGGCTGTCACGGTACTGGTGGCCATGGCCATGGGTTATGAAAATAACGTGTGGGCCAGTGTGCAACTTCTGGGCACCGTTACGTGCAATTCAATACCGTGACAGGTGTTATGAAACTAGGGTAGGCAGAGCGCACGACGAGAGCGTGACTTGCTTAGTTTTATGAATATATTCTTGACCATCTTGGTTCTGTTTTCCTCGCCCCTCTGTCTCGCGGCCGTTGGCCATGTGCCATCGCCCAGATGGCTGTCATGGGACGGGTGCGAAACGTGGAGGCGACGCCTGACAAGGTGAGCATGCTATAAACCTCGATTTTTTCTAAACCTGCTTGTTTCTTTCTTGGCCATGCTGATGTGCAACTGTGCACCAGCTGGCGATGCCTACCAAGATCGCTGGCTATCTGATACAAGCTGTCACATGCCTGAAGCTGCCTGCGTGCGTCGTATCAACTTGTTCCACACACGATAGCGAATGCTATGTACTGCATATGCAGTATGCCGTAGCTAGCTCTTTCGTACAGGCTGGCACATGCCTGAAGCTGCCAGCATGCTAGCGATGGGTTTGTCGCACATCTTAATCAATTGTTGCACACAAAAGCTAGTCAATGCTCACTCAGTTGGCCTTCTGCCAGCCTGCCAGCCAGTCAGTCAGTCAGCCTGTCAGTCGTATGGATCGGCCAGGCACCCCTTTTCAATCCGCTAGTCCGTCATCAAGTCTGTTAGCTGGCATTTTGTCAAGATGTATGTCCAAGTTGATGTCCGGGAGCCCCGTGCTTGCCAAATAAGGCCTGATACTTTGTCATTGTGTGAGGATGTCAGTAACATATCCGTGGGATAACTAGTAAAATATGTTCACCTTCTCGCCCAGTTATTCCTGCTGGTGTTTCATCTATTTGTGTTGCAGGTAGGCATTTCGAGGGGGAATAAATGACCAGTTGAAAATGCCAAGTGCACACTAGCACTGGGCAAAGCGACCCGTTATGAGAACGAGGGGTGGCCCTCGCGAAGCCTAGCATCCTCGTGTCCGTGTACCTCGTATTGTCTGCATGAAATTGGGGCAGTTGAGCGAAGGTTGGTTAGGCTAGGTCGCATGGTCGAAACTTCTCCACCGACAGGGTTCTGCTAGAGGCCTGTATTTCTATGTATTATCCTATTTCTATATCTATCCTACTGTATTGGTACTAGAGTATATATTACCCTTCTTTGTCCTTGGAAAGGATTTCCTTGCTGCACACAGCCTCATCTGCTGACCAGTATTCTGCCCTGGGGAAGGCTCTTTTTACGACAGAGTACCCTCATCAGGGGCTCATCTGTTGCATACGATACATGCTGGACCCCATCGAGTGGTCGGTACTTATCATTTATTTATTATTTATCATTCTGTCCTCTTTTGACAATCGGCTGTTGGCCTGACCACGTCCCCCAGGTCGCGCCCAGGGACCCCCCAGGCGAGGCGGTTCCCAGGGATGAGAACAAGACCTCGTCGGGTGGGCCATCCACCACGAGCACGGCGGGCGGGCCAGCGGGCAAGCCTTTGGAGCCAAAGCCGGTGGCCAAGGTGATTCCAAAGATCATGGTAAAGAAGAGGAAAGCAGAGGAGCCAGAGGGGGAGCGGAAGGCAGGCAAGGCCTCACTGGTGCAGGGCAACGATGCGGCGGCGGTGGCTGGGAAAGGTGGTGCGGCCAGGATGGATTCCCAGGGAGGGGCTGGTGGGTTGCAAGACCCTGGGGAACATCAGCATAATGTTGATGGTAAGGGACAGGGTTCTGGGGGCAATGGCGAGAATAAGGGTGCGGGGGTTAAACTGAGTGGAGGGCTGGTTGCGTATGGCAGTGATGACGACTCTGGTAGTGACAACAGTGGCTCCGAACAAAGCGGCTGATATTCAGCCTACCAGTGTAGCTTACAGGATCTTTCTGATGAAGTCTTTGATGAAGCGCCCTGTGCCGTCCGGCGTATGAAGCTCCATGAATTAATTAGTTCCGGGGGCTCCGGAGAAGAGCAAACTGAACTTAAGGGGACGTGGCGCGCCGAATATTTTCCGCGCCAAAAAATTCGCGGTACCGTCCGTACGGTGTATAATGTGTGCCCGGACCGCTCAACCCTCGCGGAAGTGGCCATGGCGGCATGCCTTTATGCAATATTAATCGATATGGCACGTAAACAGCTAGAAAAAATGCTTGAATTTCGCAGAAGATTAGTTGATGACCTCATTGCGTGGCGGAAAGTTTACGGTTTGCAATATCGCTAATTTCTCGAACGGCTACGGGCGCGGGGGTCCAGGATATAATTTCTCTTGCGGATCATGAAATTTAATGCAGGTTTACGGCAGCTATTGTGAGGCAACGTAGGCTCTAAAGAGCGATTATGAAGCTAACTTAATGGTGTTGTCGAGTTTGTGCCGAAGCTTCCCGGTTTCTTTTACATTTCCGGCATTCAAGGTAAGAACCTACGCAGGCCTGCGCATGTCGCCTTCGACGTATTCACGGAAGGCGCACCTTCCTTGTTCGCCTGATCAATGGATGATGTCTTTTATTGTTCGAGCTTGCGTGCCAGTTTATGCATGAAACATTTCCACGCAGGCAGGTGCATTAACGTCGGCCTTTCGCCTTTTTTTCGGGCAGTTTCCCTGCAGGAAGCGCTCCATTTCTTTCGGTTGCATCGTCAGATTCCTAGCTATTTCGTACAATTTCGTGTAGTTTGTGGCTGGCATGCTAAGTGCGCCGAGGTCAAGTTGTTGGTAATGTGTTGACATTTGTTTTCCATAATCCTTTGGACGTGACCTTGCTCAGACGCTTTGTTATGTGCCGGATCTGACACGCCTGTTTTAGAACGACATCCGGCATGTGCCTAGAGGCTAACAAGCTGGCATCAGCTTCTTAGCAAATTGCCCTATTGGAAAGGAAGGTGAGAGTGGTTCTTTTGCTGGCCATACTGCATGAGTGGCATTGCATTAGATAGGTGTTTCCATTGCTTTCCTTGAGCTATAACCATTAAGACTTCCCTGCTATGTGTGCAGCAAGGCAAGCTGGATAGGATGTGAATGCTTGGTATACAACATGTATGATTTGCTGCCAAGTTTGCAGGCTGCAGTTGCCTCTATTGCTTGGGCAGTCTTTCTAAGGTTTTTACACGTATACTTGCTGAGTTCTTGGCATAAATTTACATGGTAACCTTGGGCTGAGCTTAGTGTATGCTCTCTTGGTGCGTGTATGCCTAGCGATGGTGTTGCTATGCGCACGCTGGCAAGGCTGGCCATGCTGAGGGCAGGGGAGGGCAGATGAGGTGCCTAGCCTTTTCTTATGTTGTGTGATCGAGTTGGGCATGTTTTTTGGCTTCTTGGATGGAAAACATGATGCCTAGGTGGCCTTATACACAGAAAAACCTCATTTAGCGTATGTTCAGGTTTTAGCACGCCAAACGCAATAACTTGAGCTAGACTTGTCGGAATGACCTGGGACTTGGACCACTGCTGTCCCCCTGTTAGCCGGATTTTCGCTACATTTTGTTGCCTAATCTGAAGTGTTTATGACATGTTTATTCCCAATGTCCGGTAAAAAAAGGGTACTTTTGCGGGGAAATTAATAACTGTTCAAGGTTTTGTCATTTTCATGATGTAAATAGCTCAGCAAGCTACAAACTCAGGGAACTATAGACGCTACATTTTTTTTTGCCAACAAATGAGTGCATGGGCTGGGGCATACATAGCCCTAATTAGCGTCTTTTTCTATTTATAGCGCTATATTGGCGTATATGTGGGGGTAGTACCCCCAACAAGTGCATGGACAACTCACTAGAGATGTTATTTAGTGCCCCCAATCATAATTTAGCATGGTGCAACTGAAATTCAAGTGATATTAGCATGGGTCAAGTTTTAAGGTTTTTGGGGTGCCACCTCCCCTTAACTCTGCTCTTAAGGAATCAAGGACCCTCCATACCGCCCATCGGAGTCTGGCGAGCAGATTCCATGCGCGTAGAGCAAAGCGCGTAGAGCCTTTTCTCAGCTCTTATAAGAGCTGGCTTTAAGAGCTTTGCTCTTAGCTTAGCTCTTGCGGGGGGCCAAGGATAAGTAAGTAAGTCAGTAAGTGCGTTCACGAACATGCACTGAAGGCATGCCACGGAGTACGTCCGATGAGGGACTCTTCTACGCGGATACTGCACCCGCGAAGGCAAGTGGCGCGACTCAATCGTCTGCACATCTGGATTTGCATATAGCAACTCTGTGTCATCCGGACTATCCAAGACGACTGTACGCCGCGGCCATGATGACGGGTGTGGGGATAGGTTGCATGCTAACCCCCGGTAGCCTAGGAGACTATAAAACCTTGTCCCGGAGCCCGAGGGTTTTTAGCTAGGGCATACCCAGGGTTCACCCAAGACCCCCTTACCGGGTTGTGGGGACAAGGATAGAGTGCCACGTAGCGGAAGCCGACAGGTCACCGCGCCGCCTCCCGCGTGCGATATCGTGAGAGCATGCTCTTGTCCGCAAAGCAGGACCGAAAGCATCCTCCGTACCAGCTCTTAGCTAAGAGCAGAGCAGGGTTAAGAGCTGAGTCTCGACCCGGAAAACCCCACGTGCTCCCGTTGGGGGGTCACGAAGCACCAAAGTGCAGGGCATGTGTGCACAGCAGGAAGGGGGCAGAGACCCCCCTTCCCTCATGCCACAGGTGCAATCGAACATGTCTATAAACAGTGCAGCATCTTAATTTGTAAACTCATTATCAATCAGGGGGAAGACATTAGGTTGGCACAGCCATTCTACTGTGCACTCTCCATGAACATATACTACTACCAATTTGTCTCATGCAAGTTGCGGATCGAGGCTCGGGCTGTTGGTCTAGAAATTAGCCACAAAACGGAGGCCCTGGCTCTCGATCGGCATGGCCGGGCCCCCGCCCCCCCTCCGCCTCTTAGACGACATGCACCGAGGTCAACTACCCTACTTTAGGCCGCTTCAAGCTGCTCGGCAGTTGGCTTCCCGACTGCATGCGCGAGGACGACCTGACGGCTAGAGTTTTGCTTATCGACTGATTCACCGTAATTGACAGCCCCGGCCCGCCCAGTAGACTGCTCGAGAAACTGGTGCACATTTTGCATGCTTTTTTTTACGTCTAACATTCTGGACGTCGGTATAAAGTAAAAACTCAGTATTCAAAGTACGTGACTGCATGCTTACGCATGGAGCACATGCAACTCCTCAATTCGGAACGTTTGACGTGAAGGGATCGGTAAAGGACATCCAGGAAAACTAGCTAGATCTAGCTCAGTGTCGTATAGCGTCGACTACAGCTAGTGGTGCATGCGCGAGCACATGCTTGCGTGCTCCTGGCCTGCAAGTCGCTACGCACGTATACGTTGCAACATGTCATAACGCACATATCATCAATGGTGGCCTCACTGGCCTGCGCTGGTTTATCTCATTCAAAATTTGAATTGTGCTCATAATGTGTTGTACAAGCAGGGAGCATGTATGGCCCGCTGGATGACGACCTAACCCCCGCTCAGCAACAGCAGCGACGCGACCTGTGGCCGGAATATACCTCCGCCATAAGCAGGACCCCCAGAAGCCCAAGGTGTACTGGAGGGGCGGGGACCTGATGATCAACCACAAGATGTGGACGCCCCCAGCGGGCTAGAATAGCAATAGCCCTAGCTTGTAACCATTGGAGTCACTGTCGCTAAGGCAGCCATGCCTAGAATGTTTGCCTAGCTGTGCCAACACACCTAGTCACGTGCCACCAACGCACGGTACACAACCAGCCATAGCCTTAGCCTAGTTCTAGTACATCCATGCTACGCCCTGGCTATGTTCAGATTACTTGCCCACGCTCCTTGCTATGATATGCTCACATGGGTCTTATTGCACCCACAGTTTGCCGGATCGTTAGCCTGTCCTTTTAGCTAGCCGCGCCCGATTGCAGCTGTGGCATGCCTTTGGCATGAAGGAGACTGGGGGTCTCTGCCCTTTCTCCTGTAGTGCACACACAGGGATTAAAAGCACTTCGGTGCTCCGTGACTCCCCAACGGGAGCACGAGTTTAATTAATTAATTAATTAATGTATGGCCCGGGCCAGCCTTCCCTTAACATCACAGAAGAACACCAACTTTAGGCATTGATAAGTAGATCTAGTACTAGAAAGTAGGAACTGTACACAAGTGATACCAAGCTTCTCCATGTTTCCAGAGTGGTGGCGGCCGAACCAACTAAATATCCAAGCCTGTTGGTATAAAGAACACCTAAAAAAAAAAGAATATTATTCTTTTTTCTACTAGGCAGCCAGCGGAGGCCTGGCATCTATGTCACATCGGTTGTCAAATCAGTTAGACCAAATTGAACGCTGACAGCTTCCTCAGCTTTGCACAGTACGCCGTGGCATGCCTCTGCGCATGCCACTACGTATTTGCTTACTTTTAGCTCCCTGCAATGGGGTGAGCATATCGCCCCAGTATGAGGCTCTCATGACACAGCCGCACGTTTTTATCATTTACCGGTGCTCTGGGAGCCCCAGATCCTTCCGGGCGGGCAACGTCAGCGTCCGCAGATGCGCCGGTAATGCCCCCGTCCCGCTGCTCAGGCCGCCACCTCCACTCCCGCTGCTTCTAGGCAGAGCACTGCGTGTCCGGGGCGAACCCACCCCCTGGCGAGTACTAAATCGTCCATCCTGCCCGTCCTTGCCAATTAACGACTCCCTCGAAGGATTCCCGGGGGTGGGCTGACTGCGGGCCAACACCACGCTCGCCGGCCCCCTCGCGGCCCCCAGGGAGACCACCCTGGCGTAGGACCCTGGCCCGGCCCCGTGGTCCGACAACGAGGTGGCGCGAGGTCTTTCACCGGTGGTCGTATCACGAGGCGGTGGCGGGGATGGGACCACCATGCTTGATGAGGGGTTGGACGCCTCTTGTTCCTTGTCCTTGCGGCCATAAGAGGCGCGAGCGGTCTGAGCCCTGGGTCCATGCGCGTGGCTGTCCTGAACGGTGCCGGGGGTGCCGGCCCCGCTCCCGGCGGCCTCGATTGCCGCGATGAACCCCTGGAACCTCCGCTGCATGATGCAAACCAAGAGGACACGGGCGAAGATTGTGAAGCTTCCATACCCGTGAGAAAGCAATTAAGGAGCGTATCCATGGGAATGTGTGTGGGAAAGAGTGTGGGAAAGGCGCGTGGAGCACGTGGGCAAGCCAAGGATGTAAAGACGCAAAGAACCGGACAAAGACAAGGAGTCAAGTGTCAAAAAAAGTAGTGAGAAGTGTCATAAAACAAGGGCAGAGGGAGGGTCTTGCATGCATACAAAGGCATGCAACCGATGGTGCCTATCACTAAGTGGGGCTGTAACTAGATCATGCCGCCAAACTACCATCCCCTAGCTCGCCCCTACCTTCCCCTAGCTCGCCCCTACCTTCCCCTAGCTCGCCCCTACCTTGCCCGGTGAGTGAGCTACCCACTTAGTAGATAAATGGTGTTGTATGGATGTATCTAGCTTGGCCTCATACCATGCCATCGCGCGAGCACCCGGCGTATTCATAATGGACAGCGCCCTATTAACCTAGGGTATTTCTCAAGCCAATCTTGTCTAGGCAGAGGCCCTGCTATTCACCTTCCCCTCAAGACAACCTTGTCTGGGCAGACTGGCCTCCACAAAAATGGGTCAAAATAATCAATCCATTCATGGAGATCACCCATTCTCCTTATTAGGCCCTGGAACGGTGGAGCTGATGCGTCACCTGAGCGGATCGTGCCTTCCCTTTTCACGCTACAGTACCACGAATCATTCACTTCATTCACTGGATGCCATCGACTGAGCCCTGAATGGGAGCCAATCGAACCCTGGAGCTCACCAGTTCCAGTTCCTGGGGTGGAGTGGGGAGCATGCCGTACCTTCCCCTCAGGCCTACCAGTGCCTACCAGTGCCCACAGCCTCTCTTGCCCTCCAGCCTAGTTCCCTACGCGGTGCCCACCACCTACCTTGCCCAGTTCATTCTGCCTACCTTGCCTTCAAGCCTTCCTCCGACCCACCTTCCCTTCCAATGTGACAGCTGCCAGCGCCGGGTGTGCGGTCAACGACGCCTCCCCGGCCCCCCATGCCCCCTCCACCTCCTCCTCCCCCCTTGCCTCGCTCGCCCGCTCCACCCCCCCGTCTTGCTTCTGATTCTTCCACTTGCCACCAACATCTGCCCATGCGGCCTCCATCTGTGCGTGCCACGCCGAAGCCTCATCACCCCGGTCACTATCCCACGACCTGCGGCGCCCACCGCCGCCTCCGCAGGGATCCCGGTCGGGCCCTGGTGCGTGAAGCGCCGAGCTCTGAACGGCCCATGCCTGCCGGCGTTCTGCCACGCTGGTCTTATGCTTGCCGCTCGAGTCGTGGCCGCTCTGGTGGTGTGACTGTTGGTGGTGATGGCTGAGACCATGATGAGCCGCATGATCACCATGAGGATTAGGATTACTGCTACTGTTATTGTTGTTATTGTCATGGTGGTCTCCATTGGCGTTATTGTGGGGGTGGTCCCAGTTGGGGGTATTATGACCGTGATGACGATGATGGCCGTCGGGCCCGCCATGGTGGCGGCCATGGGATGGACCGGACGGCAACACCCCCCCGTGCCGCAGTGTGGCAGAATAAACCCCGGCAGGTGCATCCATGAAGTTGCGCCCGACGCTCATGCCTGCCATCGCCGAGACAAGTTGCGTGCTGGCATTCCCGCCCAAATGGGCCCCAGTGCTGGCATTCCCGCCCACGTGCGTGCTGGCGGACCCTGATGGGGGGTTTTGCGGCATCCCCCGCGGCGCTTTCCCGTGCCCCTCACCAGACCTCTCCACCGCAGCGCTGCCGAACGGGGTGGCGCTGCTGTGAGAGCCATCCCACGCGGCCCTACTGCCTGGTACATCCTTTACAGGATCCATGCCATGATTGCTCCTCATACTGCCTTCCGGCTTGTTCCACGTGCCAATAGCCACGTTGCCAGCCTTGGCCCCCCTTGGCTGCGACGCAACTCCCCCCATTGACTGCGTCTGGTCACCCCTCATGGGATGCATCCCAGTTCCAGCGCCGCCCATAGACAGCGCCCCGTCGTCCGAGATGGGCTGCGCCGCGCCCCGCCCCGTCGCGCCCCACCCCCTTGGCTTGGGCTTGCTGGGCCCGCCTTTGCTCTGTGCGAGCTCGGCGAGCAGTTGCCAGTCGTAGTTATGCTTGCGCCCCTGTACGCACCCGCTCACGGCCACCTCTAGCTCCCCCAGGGTGAGGCAGGCCCCTTCGGCCGCGCCATGCGGCGAGGAGGTGGAGGGAGAGGCATCTGCGACGCCAACGCCACCACCGCCGGTGTTAATTCTGGTGCTTTCCATGGTGGTGGCAGGCCTGGCGCTGGCCACGGTGGTGGCAGGCCTGGTGTTTCCGTCGTTAGGCCTGGGCGTGCCGTCCGCGTAGAGCTGCGCCTCCTTGAACATACCTGCCAGGGTGAGCGGGGGGAAGGAGATTCCGGCGTGCCGCAGGAACCTGGCAGGGGGGAGGAGGGAGGGACGATAAAATACGATATGATACGGTACAGAACAACAGCCATTGAATTGAGCCATCCGAGACGGTGGGGTTCGCTGATTGGCGTGCCGCAGGAGCCGGTCGGTGTGGACAGGAAGGGAAGGGAAGGGAAGATTATGGATTGGCAGGGAGGGGCTGGGGACGAGGGGCGACGGATGATGATGGGATGTTGCGAGGGGAAACGGATAGTTCTAGAAATGGATCAGTTTAGAGTTGCAGGGTCTAGGGTCTAGGGTGTAGGGTTTAGGGGCAACAGGGAGAAAATGGGACGTGTGACGCAGGGGCCTAGTGGCAGGGAGGGGACGGGGATGAGGGGCGAAGGAAGTTTTCCTGAATCCGCAGAGGGGGGCAGGGAAGGGGAGAAGAGAGCGAAAGGGAAGGGGAAAAGAGAGGGACAGGGAAGGGGAGAAGAGAGGGCAAAGAAGGGGAGAAGAGAGGGGAGGGGGGCCGAGGGAAGACGAGGAATTGGCAGGGAGGGAAGGGCGAGGGGCAAAGGATGCAGCAGAGGAAATGAGCAGAGGAAATGGAATACTTCACCTCAGGGTCAGTGTATGGAGAGAATGGAAGCAGTGCAGGAATTTGCGGGCAGGGCAAGAGGGGTAAGGTGAAGTCCCCAATCCGGTAGAGGGAAAGGAAGAGGGGCGGGGAGAGAGGACAGGAAGAGGGGCGGGGAGAGAGGACAGGAAGAGGGGTGGGGAGAGAGGACAGGAAGAGGGGCGGGGAGAGAGGACAGGAAGAGGGGCAAGGCAAAGACATATTTTTTCAAAGGGCAGTTGACTGGGCAGGGAGCGGAATGAGGGTCAAGGGACTGTTTAGGAGAGAGGGCAGCGGTAAGAAATCGGAGCTTGCCTAATGGAATCAAGGGATGCACCTGCATAATTGATGAGGGAAGAGCAGCGTCATGTTAGACCCTTGGTAGTACGTGTGATAACCCATTCTTGCCTGTGACACCCCATCCAAGGCCTCTACATCCATCCAAGCCAGACTCCTCGGCCCCCCAGCGAAATTACCTACACTACTTCTTGGCCCCACCAATGAAGTGCTCGCCGCCTCAGTAGCAAGGGCGCTTGTCGCCTCACAGGAGACCCCAAAGAAGCCAAGGGATTAGTGTTGATGTCTTGATGACGACAATAAGAATCGGTCATTGCAATCGTAGACCGAGATCATGGGATACCCTTATCGAGGCACATGTAAAGTAACTACTAGAGATGTTCTATGAGAATTTGAAACTAGATGCAGTACGCGTGTATCTAATCTAGAGTACGCGTGTATCTAATCTAGAGTACGCGACTCTGCAGGCACGGGCGTTGCTCTGGTGCCCGTTGACATCGCATTTCGCCACCTCCCAAGGCAACCCCTACGGCTCCGTGCGGGGCCGCTCACCTCTCCACGTCAGCGAGTGTCAGCTTGTCTTGCCATGGATCGCCCATCTGGACGCGAATCATGGACGCGAAACATGGACGCGCATCATGGACGCGAAACATGGACCGATGGGACCAAAAGCAACAGATGATGCTATTTGATGGATCAGATAATGGAAAGATGGACCAAAAATAACAGATGATGCTATTAACGAATCAGATAATGGACCGATGGGACCAAAAGTAACAGATGATGCTATTTGATGGATCAGATAATGGATAGATGGACCAAAAGTAACAGATGATGCTATTTGATGGATCAGATAATGGATAGATGGACCAAAAGTAACAGATGATGCTATTAACGAATCAGATAATGGACCGATGGGACCAAAAATAACAGATGATGCTATTTGATGGATCAGATAATGGATAGATGGACCAAAAATAACAGATGATGCTATTAACGAATCAGATAATGGACCGATGGGACCAAAAATAACAGATGATGCTATTTGATGGATCAGATAATGGATAGATGGACCAAAAATAACAGATGATGCTATTTGATGGATCAGATAATGGATAGATGGACCAAAAGTAACAGATGATGCTATTTGATGGATCAGATAATGGATAGATGGACCAAAAGTAACAGATGATGCTATTTGATGGATCAGATAATGGATAGATGGACCAAAAGTAACAGATGATGCTATTAACGAATCAGATAATGGACCGATGGGACCAAAAATAACAGATGATGCTATTTGATGGATCAGATAATGGATAGATGGACCAAAAGTAACAGATGATGCTATTTGATGGATCAGATAATGGATAGATGGACCAAAAACAAAAGATATTGTCACATCCATTAATGGAGGTTAAGCTAAGAGTTCTTCCATTTGAAAGCACCGCGTAGATGGCCGTGACAAGAAAAGTAACACTACTACCAAGTCATTCTGTAAAATCAGCTGAGGTGAAACGCCCTCATTTGGAGGCACCATCCCCAGCATCACTGATACTGATCCATGTGGCATCAAGTAATACTACTCTCTATTTCACAGTGTAGTAACCCTCTAAATAGTAGTAGTAGTAGTAGTAGTAGTAGTAGCAGTAGTAGTAGTAGTTGTTGTAGTAGTAGTAGTAGTAGTAGTAGTAGTAGTAGTAGTAGTAGTAGTAGTAGTAGTAGTAGTAGTAGTAGTAGTAGTAGTAGTAGTAGTAGTAGTAGTAGTAGTAGTAGTAGTAGTAGTAATGTTATAACTCTCTAAACTTCATTCAGCATCATTTTAAGTCAAGCATGCTGCACACTCAGAAGCACCACATCGGTTGACAAGATTAGAAACGATTGAAGTATTGGACACCATAAAAAATCATTCAACGTGAGAGTAAAGCACACATGCCTCAAAACGCCTACTGTGCCCTTTCCTGGTGGCTCCCTCATCGTTTGCTCCTTTCCCGCATTTGCACGCAGGCCGTCATTTATGCTCATTTCCCGAGTTGCCTGTCGTTTCCCTCCGCACCCATACTACCCCTACCCATAGGCCTCATGAGGGTGGTCCCTCACGTATTCATGTGTTCAACTTACTAGGATTAACATGTGTCCAACTAATTAGGTAATCTCGAAAAGGATTCCAGGGTACCACATCCCATCCAATCCGGCTTGGTTCCTTCCCATACCCTGGACTCTCCCAGCTACATACATAGTGGGTAAGGCCGAATAAATACCTGCTCCTTCCCCACAGCCTCC
Source organism: Mesostigma viride (assembly GCA_009746045.1). NCBI lineage: Eukaryota > Viridiplantae > Streptophyta > Mesostigmatophyceae > Mesostigmatales > Mesostigmataceae > Mesostigma > Mesostigma viride. The sequence goes on along the minus strand of RPFO01000080.1, from coordinate 3,774,831 downwards.
TAAATAGGGGGTTGCGATGCGAAGCGGTAGCCCGCCCTTTACCAGAAGCAGAATACCGCCCCTAGGGGTTGCCTTAAACATCGATCCGAAGAGATGTCGGGTGATTAACTATACTACGCCAGGTGGTTTAGCATAGGGGTCAGCCTAGGGGTTTGTGGTGGATTAGCGTAGGGGTTGCCTTGCAAGCCGGTAGCCCCGCCCTCCTCCCTCCAACATTCTCCTAATCCAACCCCACCTTAAAAGGGGCTGCCTGCCGAAGCCATAGTGCTCACCTTGTGCAAAAAGGCCATCCGGATTGCTCCCTTCCCAACTAACGGCCCTCCCCCTTTCCCTGGCCCCGCGCCGCGCACCTTGCTATGTCCCGTGTTGTAGCACGCGCCCATCCAGCTTGTTTCCTTTAACCCCGCTGCTATCTTCTAATTTTCTAATTTTCTAATCTTCTAATCTTCTAATCTTCTAATCTTCTAATCTTCTAATCTTCTAATCTTCTAATCTTCTAATCTTCTAATCTTCTAATCTTCTAATCTTCTAATCTTCTAATCTTCTAATCTTCTAATATTCTAATATTCTTCTCTTCCTCTATGTTTTCATTCCATCTCCCTAGCGCTAACCTTACCTTGTGCATGAGCAGGGACGCCATGTGGCGCTGCTTCGGCGTGAACAGGTTGGCGCCCTGCGTGCGTTCCAGTGAGGAGAGGTGCCACCACGAGGCAGGAGGCACAGGACGCCACCATGAATAATAAAAAAGTTAAGAAACGGAAGGGAGGCGTCGTGGTAGTGAAGGTCAGAGAGAGGGTTGCAATGATGGTTGCAGTGAATGTTTCAGTGAGTGCAACAATGAGGGTTGCAATGAGGGCAACAATGAGGGTTGCAGTGAGGGTTATAATACTAGCAATAATAACAAATTTGAAACTGTTGTCAATATATATTATATGTTTGTGATGCTTATTTGATGATTAATTAGTAAACACGTAGACTGCGTCTTATTTGATGACACTATCAATAATATTATTTAAGTACTGACGCAGCACCATTTCCCTTTCCTGTTGATGACCTCTCCTACCTTGAAAGAAGGAAAACCCAGCAAGTGTAACAAGAATAGTGCAATAACACACGGACAACGCAGCAAGGCGCACTTGGGCATGGCTGTTGGGTTGAGCTTTGCACGCATGCAGCAAAAGATGGTTCTACGCTTCAAAAGACAGAAAACCCAGTAAGTGTAACAAGAATAGTGCAATCAAACAAGGACAACGCAGCAAGGTGCGCACCTTGTTGTGAGATAGTGAAACAATACAAGGACCACGCAGCAAGGCGCACACCTTCTTGTCCGCCATCAGCAGGTCCCTGCCCTCGTCCGCCAGGGTGAAGATGTGGCGGCGCGCAGAGATCGCCCTGTGTGTGTGTGTGTGTGTGTTGGGATCACACCAACAGAGGTTTGTCGATCCAATCGCAATAATTCCTTCATTCAATTTATTTGTTTAGGCTTTGTTCAGGCGTTTGTCTAGGTATCACGGCCATGCCGGTATTACAGTTATTTTAACAGGAGCCAGCATACTGGTTCATATCAGTGCCTCTAAAACTGCTTGTTTGTCTGTCCCACTGCAGTAGTTTTCTTAGTAGCAAAACAAGGATGAACGACACTCAGTCAGATGGCGTTTCCGAGCGCACAACCATCATTGCATAATGTGTTTTTCCACATCGCTCAAACCGTGGCACAACTAGCGGATACATATGGATATCTGTATAATTGAGAATGATTAATTATAATAATAATAATAATTATTATTATTATTATAACAGCGGAAATATACCATGGATACCCTTCGAACAGCAACACAGGCTTCACCCTGCGCTGTCCCGACCAAAACCGATTCCCCTTCAGATAACGAGGCCCAGCGATGAACGAATAGGCATGTGCGTGCCCTTCGGTTCCAAATCAGATAACGAGGTCCAGCGATGAATTCTTTTTCAATTTCATAACGAATAGGCATGTGCGTGCCCTTCGGTTCCAAATCCCAACACCATGCCCTGCAAGGCCCCAACCAAAACTTGAAGACGTGGCCACCAGCCAAAATGAAAGTCATGGCCAGCGGAGCTTCCACCTCACATCCGCACACGATCTCGTGTACATTCGTCTCGCGGTGATCCCGATCGAAAGGCCCATCCCTGGGCAACGCCTGTCCAACGTACGTCGACAAGGCAGGTCCATGAGACACTGCCACAGCAAGCAAGGCAACGTCGCCCCGCACACACGCTTTCATGTACGGGCATGCCACCGCCCCGCACATGTTCTTTCAAGCATATGGATATGCCACCGCTCTGCACACGGTTTCTCATGCTTGATGCGTGTCTCCCCTTGGCTCTCTGAGCCTGGGGACCATCCTACGGACGGCCCTACGGGAACCATCTTACGGATGATCCTGGGGGAGACTGCCTTACGGGGGCGAGTGTTTATTAATATTTACCCACACACGTAGACCCGGTGGGGGCCAAGCCCACTATTATTTTAGACTGTACTATTGGAGACTCCTATTCAAGTCCGACTGCTATCTCGATTCCCGAACCCGTGGCCCGTCGCCCATGGCTAGTGGCCCATTGAAATTCCTTCCGTCCCTCCGTTGCTGAATTTTTTGCCCATGGCTAGTTGCCGGCGTGACCCGTGGCTACTGGCTAGTTGCCCGTGGCTACGGTAGTGGCCCGTCGCCCGTCACCTATCATTCCTTCCGACCCTTGCTGAAATTGCCCACGGATAGTTGCCCGTGGCTAGTGGCCCGCCGCCCGTCGCCCGTTTTCATCACGAATTTCGCAACCAACGGTCACCAAGTTCGATTCATTTAGGTTTAGGATTTCATTTATCATCAGTAACTCCCGTCGTTGAAACTTTTCTCTCACCACATAATCTCCATCTTGCATCATGGCAGGGATGTGGGACGTGTCCGATCTAAATTTGGCTCAATTGGTCCGATTAATCCTCTTGGTTTTGTGAACTCCTCTCACCCCTCAGGTCCAGTTCCTTTCTTGTTATGCCTATATTGGATACAGATTAGAACTCTTTACTAGTAGCAAACATGATGAATTCTTTTTGTGACTCGTGTAAGCCGCTCACCTCGTCCGCTTCATCTTGCCTTTTGGAGGCATTAATTACTCACCATCTCCTTTTCATATAGAGTCATGGGCCCATACTGAGTGAGACAAGTACTTGGTTTCGTGAGCTCGTGTTTTCTTTATTTAGCGCACCTGGTCCGCTTCATCTCCGCATGCTTCTCCGCCAGCTGTTCGTAGTACTGCCGCGCTGACTCCTCGGACGCGGGCACCTGCGACAGAAATGTGCGCTCGTAGAAGAGGCTCGGGCCCGAGTCCTGCACGCCAGGCCGATGCAGTGACCGTTACAGTACAATACAGTAGTACACATTAGCCATTATGCTGTATAGGATGTATCGTTCCCAGGAAAGAGGAAGTTGCGGTCGTATAAGATGCTGGGGCCAGAATCCTGCACGCCAGGCCAGTAAAGTGACAACAACGATACAATGCACAAGAGCTAATATAGTGCTTTCGTATATTTTGCTTTTGTGAGAGCAAAGGGTGGTCGCAGAAGAGTGTTGTACCCGACTGTTGCATGCCACGCCAGCCCGTGTCGATATTTCAATACATTATAATGAGGCCTTCACGTCACCGCAGTAAATCTTTTTCCTTCTTACTCGCTCGCTCGAGGCAATACGGAAGGGCCAGAGACCTCGGTTGACCGTTAGTTAGTACAGAAAGCAACCGTCCTTGCCATGCAGTTGCCACGCGCCAGTCGTTTCTAGCAGTCGATAAACATAGTACTAGGGCCGGCTCAGAAAACGCAACCATCCGAAGCCAATGCCAACCGCTGCGGTGCTACTCACGAAGGGTTATGCGCTACTCAATAAGAAGCCATCAGGAGCAATCAAGATTGAGAGATAGCTCACTGTTACATTAATCGAGATCCGAGACTCTCCAGATTTTACCCAAGTTTACGCACCGATGTAGTTCCATAATTCGGTATATTGACGTGTCGCTTCTTCGTCAGGACAGCCATTGGTGGATTCACCAAAGTAGACGTCATTTTTCCCTTTGATGGACGCCTTTATCGTCGAAGGCTACAGCACTAGCAAGTTGGCACTAATATGCAAGAATATAATTCCCATGGCCATGAATAGGCATGTATAGGATTTCGAGTTCTGTTGCTAAAACCACCCCTGGCCGCTGTCCCACGAAAAACCTTGGGGTGAACTCAAATTGAGTAACGTTGCCCGCCATCCTTGTTCCAACTTTCGAAGTAGGCTTTATTACGCCATCACGCGAATTGACGACGTACCAAGAAACGAAGGGACCATCCAAAGTAAAACGTTTTAGGGGTGGAGTATTGTATGGTAGGTGCGGAAACCCCCATGGCCGATCCCGGCAATATTCCGCAATAATTATTATTGCTGCGGAATAAGCTTACGGGTTCCTAAATTATCCGCGATACACCCCATCGTCGATCCCGAGACCCGACTCCCAGTAATTATACGATATGTACTGTACACTGTATGTACAGCCGGGCCAGACTCCGCGCCCTTCGGCTAGCACTCGTCGGCCGTCTTATACTACTGTTGTTGTTGTTGTTGTTGTTGTTGTTGTTGTGTCCCACGCCGCACATGGGCAGCAGAGAATGTATAGTGGCCGAGGTCTTATACTGTACATACGCTGTACGCTTACCTTACTGTATGTTAGTTATAGCCACTGCACTTTGGAGAGCTCCGCTCCAGCCATGCTCCAGCCGAGATAAACTGCCTTTTGAATACGAACGTCGTGCGGCCCCCGCGAACGGCTCGCCGCTGAAGTGGTCTTGAACTTGGCGGCACTCCGCGGCAGTACGTACGCTGCCAACTGCCACCACCCCTGGCGGCAATCGGGATTCGGGAATATACACCCTCCGCATTGGAAGTTTGTTATTATGGGTCAATTTTTGCCGTATTTGCATTACGAATAACCCTGGATTGTTTGTTGGGGAGCCAGTTAGAGTCCCGGGTTTTTATTATTTAATTAAAACCTTTTGTTTGTTTGTTTGTCCTGCAGCCGTTCAAGGCACGTGGGTACTTATTTAATTAAATTTCTTTTGTTTGTTTGGTAGATATGGTACACGCCGTCCCCAACCCGGCCCGGCGGCCCCCCTTTCGGCGGCCACAGGCTATAGTCACTAGTCAGTGGCAGTGTTTTTTTTAGTGGCGATACACCGCCAAATGTGGCGGTGTGGCACTTTTTTTGGCAAAATGTGGCGGTGCCACCCACTTGGACAGGGCACCCAAGAAGCCACAATTTGGCCGTGCTGTTCTACTTTGTAGTTTCGTTTCGCCACAGGGTGGCCGTGCCTGAAGTTCACTCTAGTACAGGCTACGCCACAATTGGCGGTGTCAGCCGGTCTTCCGGCCGGCGTTCCGCCACAAGCCTCCCTAGTACTAGAACTACTATGAGTATTACTATGACTGACTGACTTACTGACTGCATAGTGCATGTACGTAGAGCCCGGCCAAGTGCCAAGTGGCAAGTGGCCCGCTGCCAGAGACCAGAGTGCACTGTGCAGACTGCAGCTTGTGTGCATTTTCTGGCTTCAGCTGGCTGGCGGCCTGGCGGCTGGCGCCTCAGTTCCAGTCACTCGCCAGCCATACAGTACTGTACTGCATTGCATTGACTATGTGTTTCGACTTTCGGCACTTCAGTAATCGTTTTGTTAAGCAGTGGCTGTAGTGGTAATCGTTGTTGTTAATTTACCAAGTACGCCCGGCGCCGATGCCTGAGACGGAGACGCTCGCCCGCCTTGTGTACAGGCATTCACGCCTTAAGTTGGGTTCGAGGTTTTTGGTCAACCCAACTTCAGGCGTGAACCCAACTTAAGGCGTGAATGATTCTAATAAATTCTACTAGTTTGAACTTAAGATAATTAAACATACTGTTCTGAACTACTTTGAACTTGGAATGCCAGTACGGCGCCGCGCCGCGCTGACCCCGCTGCCGGTAGGGTCATTTGCTGCACCAAAAAGCCAGCCCGCCACACGTGGCCGTGCCAAGCCCAATTTTAATTGGCTTAAAGCCACACATTGGCCGAGTAAACTGAAGTTTTCATAGTTCGAAACGCCACAAGTGGCCTAGCGCCACTAGTAACGAAAACCTTAAAAAAAACACTGGTCAGTGGAGGTCTCAGGTCAGTGATACCCTATTTAATTGCTCAAGGCCCATAAGTATCGCACATGAGTAGTACATCTTACATGTACATCTGTAGACACGCTCAGGCCTCAGCCTCTACAGAGTACCGACCGACGTGCCCTGCCGAGGCAGTAGAGCGTGGATTGCTGGATGCAAAAGCGGTTCACTTGGTTCGCGCCTCACCCCGCGCTCGGCCTGAGTCTCGCGGTTTTTTTTCGATTTTCACGATATTTCATGTTCCCCGCCTGTCCAAGGTATTTTCGAAGGTTTTATGTACTTTTATATAATATAAAGTATTTGTTTGTTTTCTCACAGGGCGACGACCCCGTGCCCACATGAGTTAATTAATTAATTTTGTTTGTTTGTTTGTTGAGTCCAGTCCTCAGCCCCCGGAGTTAATTAATTAATTTTCTTTTGTTTTTTTTATGGTTTTCAGCCAGAACATTTTCCAGAAGCTAATTATTTAGTTAGAACTTCCAATGCGGACGGTGTAGACTCAACAACAACTTGGCGTCATCGAGAGTGCTCGCTGGGCGCGGCGTTGTCAGGCGTGCAAGGGACGCCATGCCCGCTCGGCGTGCACGACGCGCAACAGTCAATAAATATCAGCGTGCCCGTTCCGGGGCAGGCCTTCCTCCCCGCGGTTGTTTAGCCAGCGTGCCAGATTCACGTCGACACGGGAAATGGCTGCCATCCGCAATGCTTTCCCCTCGCTTGTTCGCGCCTACTCCAGCAGCGCCGGTGGGAAGAAGGTGGCCATCCTCGGCGCTGCCGGTGGCATCGGGCAGCCCCTCAGCCTGCTCATGAAGATGAACCCGCTGGTGTCCCAGCTCTCGCTGTACGATATTGCGGGCACTCCGGGTGTGGCTGCCGATGTTAGCCACATCAACACTGACGCGAAGGTTGGTTTTTGCCTGCTCTGTTCGTTGCTCTCTGCTACACCAGTGTACTGCTGCTGAATTGTCGAAAATATCTCAATGCGCGGGCACTGCGCCCAGCACAGAGCTTTGTGGAGGATATAACAATGCCAGGGCAGAGCATAAAACTTTCAGCTTAGTTTCAGTTTACGCAGCATCGACCAGCGGCGCTTAGTACAGGGGTTGAATTAGTATCGGGTTTGAAGTGATTGCCAGGGACACGAAAAAGATATTTTCTTGCGGAGATTTCCAAGGTCGGCGACATCGCGTCTCTGTCTCCTGACGCCACGAATCCCCACGTTTTCATTCTCTTTTCCCGCGCAATATACCGGCACCAGGTGAAGGGGTTTGCGGGGGAGGACCAGCTGGCGGACGCCCTCAAGGGCTGCGACCTCGTCATCATCCCCGCCGGCGTGCCCCGCAAGCCCGGCATGACCCGCGCCGACCTGTTCAACATCAACGCCGGCATCGTCCAGGGCCTGTGCGAGGCCATCGCCAAGCATTGCCCAAAGGCGATGGTGAACATGATCGCCAACCCGGTCAACTCGACCGTCCCGATCGCCGCCGAGGTGTTCAAGAAGGCCGGAACGTATGACCCCAAGCGCCTGTTTGGTGTCACCACCCTGGATGTCGTCCGTGCCAAGACGTTCTACGCGGCTGCCAAGGGCCAGTCCGTTGCAGGTGTGTTCCTTTTTTCCCGGAATGATGGACGATGCATGGGGACTTTTTGTAAAACTAGTTATTGACGTGTTGTGGTGACTGCTGGGTTTAAGCAGCTCGCAAAATGAGCTAATCAATTATGAGTGCAGGTTTGTCTCAAATGGGTCACAACGACCACGTTCAGACTCCCCCGCGCTGGTTGTCGCGATAATTTTTGGGAAGTTCACGCAGAAAGCAGGGAGGGGTTTTTGAGGACGGGGTTTGAGGCAGGGTGGGGTTTCTTTCTGCGGCTTGGTACTTCAAAACAGGGCATCCATCATGGATGCACAGGCTCGGTCTGCATCAGAGCTTACTACTCATGAAACTATCGTAGGTAGTACGGTATCCTGTAAACATCACTAGAGGATACGGTAGTTATAATATTGTTATAAGATTGCATCGTTTATTGTGCGATGATTTACCGGGCGGTGATTTACCAGGCCAGGCTGACTGGTTGCTTCGCGAGTACTGAGGTAATGAAGGGATGGCTGGGAGAATCGATGGCAAGCCAAAGGAAGGGCAAGTACATGGGAAGGCAAGGAGATTGTTACCATCATCATCACCATCAGCAGCAGCAGCAGCAGCAGCAGCAGCAGCAGCAGCAGCAGCAGCAGCAGCAGCAGCAGCAGCAGCAGCAGCAGCAGCAGCAGCAGCAGCAGCATCATCATCATCATCATTGTGATTCATTATTTCTGGAAAAGTCCTTCACAAGGTGTCAACATGGGGTGGATTGCACGGTACCTGCTGGGCATGTGTCATACAGTCCATCATGCTGCCATCCACCTTCCCCCCCATCATGCTGCCATCCACCTCCCCTGTCCATCACGCTCTCACCCACCTCCCCTTGTTTATCATGCTATCATCCACCTCCCCCCAGGCGTGGACGTCCCTGTTGTCGGAGGCCATGCCGGCGCCACCATCCTGCCACTCTTTTCCCAGGTGGGTTGCTATTATATGCTACGGTTTTTCAACCTATCAGACTGTAGCATTTCCAACCGGTTCTGCACCCGTCTTACCTACCTGCCTGTTCTCAGATAGAGCAAGCCGCTGCTGCTCTTCTCCCCAGTGAATGACATCCCAGGTGGTTCCAGGGTCCAGCTCCCGATGTTCCAGTTCGTCGTGAGTAGTGAGCAAGGGAGAGAGAGCGATGCACCGGCGCCAATTCTACTCGGAATGTTTTCGCCACTTTGCGCTAGAGCGATCTGCCGATACGTATCTTCCCCTGTTTTCGGCACAACCCTGCACACCGCCCCCGCGCACCACCCCTGCTTGTACCGCACTAACCCCGGGCTCCACCATCCCATGTGGTTGCGTCCGCGGACCTTGTTGTGGTTGCGTTGGCAATCACGAGCATCCTATGAGTGCCCTGCGAACAGAAGTGCTTCCCTTGCATGTCCGCCATGCCCCCCACACCACCCACGCACCCTCAACCACCTCCACCATGTGCCCCATCGCCCCACTTGTTTCTTCTCGCAACTAGGCCCCCCCCCCAGTGGCAGCTGGCCCAGGCGACGCTGAAAGTTTGGATCCCTTGTTCACCCTCTTACCTTTTCTCTTCCCTACCGTGTTTGTGCCCCAACCTGCCTGTGCCCCCATCGGCTCTTGCGGCACCTCCTGAACCTGGTTCCTACACCAGGCCACGCCCAAGTGGCAGCTGACCCAGGCAGAGCTGGAGGCCCTGACCAAGCGCACGCAGGACGGCGGCACTGAGGTGGTGGAGGCCAAGGCCGGGAAGGGATCTGCCACGCTGTCCATGGCGTAAGTGTCGCCAGCTGTCGTTGGAGGTGGTGCAGGGCAAGGTTGCGAAGGGGGCAAGGGCTCCGCCTCGCTGTCCATGGCGTACGTGTCATCAGTTTGAGTTGGTTCATACAGGGTGGATGGGGGTGGAGGGTGGATGAGGGGTGTAGGTGTTGAAGTGGGTGGTGGAGGGCAAGGCGGCTGTGGGGTAAGCGATCCGCACAGTGTTTTTGCTAACGGTCCAAATCCGGACATTGTGTTTGAATGTCCGGAGGCCGCCGGGCCATCCGGACACTTTTGTCCGGAGGCCGCCCGGCCGTCCGGTAGGTGTCCGGGGGGCCCGGCCACCGACGAGGTCGAGTTTTGCAGGCAGGCAGCAAGCTGGGCCGCTGGCTGCCACCGCGCGCTGTGGCGCCGGGCCCTCCGTACGGATTATAAGAAAGATTCCATGTTGTGCCGCTTGATTGCTATGTTTGTCCCGTAACGAATTGGTGACTTCTTGGTACATTCCTTACTTGCTGTCAGTCCGTAGGCACGCTTGAATGTTTTTGTCAGGAGGCACTGGGCAGCCATGCGAATGTCATGCCGGCTTTCCCCCTTGCACTAAAAAAGGCTGCGAAAAAATGGCAGCCACGCAGCTAAACCAAGTCTGATTACGATGATATACTGGGCCAATATTGCGCTAGAATACGGATGATAAAAATTGGGACGTGCATGCTTCTGCTAGCATTTTCAGAAGCTTTTTAGCGACCGGAGGGCGGAGGTATACCTAATAGAACTGGGGAAGACAGGGGACGCCAGGCCGCACAAAAATTCAAACGGAACTGCGGATCTTTAAGGAAAAGCGAGCAGCTGATTGCATGATTGCTAACTGGATGCTGCCGATGGTTAAAGCAATGAAACTATCTGCCAGTATGCTAATGCAGTGAAAGAAAATCAGGCTGTGCAAAGCGACGTAAAAGCTGTCAATTCCACCCTGCTGTCAGTCCGAGAAGTAGTTTTAGATTCGGGTAAGGAGGAATGGGGGGGGCGCGGCACTGCAGATTAGGGAAACAGCATGGAGCTGCTGTAGTCGGAAGGAGGATTGCTTGATTGTCTGTGGGAAAAGGGGCACACGCAAATTGCAGGGGGTGAAATTGTAGGAAAGAGCCAGGGGCTGTAGGAGTGCGCTGGGCGAGTGGGCGTCAACGGCTAGGGACAAGCGGCTTCAAAAAGCTTTCACGAATGAGTTCAGGGGTTTCAAGGAATGGTATTTTATCGGAGACTGCCAAGCTGTGTTATGAGTTTGCAGAATCTGTTGCCTTGCTTTGCATGCTTTATACGCCCAGTACATTTTTCTTCCCACCTCCATTATTACCATTACTATGTTATGTAATGGATGTACAGTTTGGCCCTGCCCACATTCCACAGTCAGATAGCCAGTTATGTTCCTCATTTTTTCTTGCTGGTGCTTGGTAGCTTGGCTGCAAATGGATGCATAATCCATAAACGTGTTTGGTACTTTAAGGCTGAGGCTTAAATGCCATCAGCTACACTTTTTGCCTGGGTTTTGTCACAAGAGGCGCTGACCCAGTTTTGTAAGAATGCGAAAGGAAGCATCAAAACCATGATATGTTTTGCCCAGAAAATTCTCGCCAGCATCCGAACCCCCCCCCCCCCCCTAGCATAAACACTGGATGCGCCACGCTGTCCATGTCGTAAGTGTTCCACATGTGCCAGGTATGACATGTCCTTGGTAACTTTTGTATTTGTATAAAATACCAGTGCTACGTTGATAACGATGTCTGTGTGTGCTTGTTATGGTACTCTTGGCCCTGTCTTCCCGCTCGCCACCACTAGACACGTGGGCACCATCTCTACTCATGCATGGACTCTGGTGTCAAATTCTGTAGTACGGATATAACTCGAAACGGTGTTCGCCTCGACGGTAACTCAAAACGGTGTTGGCCGGTACTTGCTCTGGAAAAACTACAGCTTCGCAGGGGCGGCTTTCGCGGATCCATGTGTGCTTTTCAGCGGTGTTCACTCGGTTAATCCTTGTTTTTCGCGCCGTTTCTCAGCTTTCGCCTGTGCAAGTTTCTCCCGCTTGCACCCACCATGCACCCACTTCCTCCGCCAGCTACGCGGGCGCCATCTTTGCGGATTCCGTCCTCAAGGGCATGGCGGGCCACAAGGACATCATCCAGTGCTCCTACGTGCAGTCCACGGTCACGCAGGCATCCTTCTTCGCCAGCAAGGTACATTCTCCAGGATTCCAAGGAGTTGTCTTGATTGCAGAGGGTTCTCATGTTTGCCAGCAGGGGACAAGCGCTACGTGGCTGGCATGCGAAGCGGTTGAGGATTGATTAAGAGTGTCTCAAGAGAAGAGGTAGGTTTGCCAGCAAAGCACGCTCTTTCAAAATGCACGCACATGAAACCATTCACCTTGCAAAAATGGTTTTAAACTTGGGATCAGAATGGGAATGCAATTGTTAAGTGAGACAACTCTGCAATTGTGTTCCAGGTAAGGAAGGATCACAGGGTTTTTGGTTTATGCCAAAACAAAAAACAAACAAAGTTCAGAGGTTTAGATAGCAGAGGTACACATTGAGGCCGACGATCACACATTCTGAACAGATTCAATTTGAACGCGGATGGATATCGCACATCTACGTACACACTGTCCAGTTGATGGTCGAGGACACTAAGATATTTGACATGGAGGCAGATTCACCAGAGGCACTTGCGGTCATGAAAGGCTTCAGCAGGATATCTCTGGAAAGAATTGCAGCATTTATCGGCGCTGTATATCGGTTGCTTGCCCCACTCAAGCTTTTGCCCGCCCTCCCCCCCCCCAATGTCACGTGCTTGTGCGTAAGTTGGATTCGATATACTTTGTTCTTACTGTGTATGAATGTTTATTGTATGGCCCCCGTTATCACTGCATCCTGCAGGTCCGCCTTGGCCCTTCTGGCGCTGAGGAAATCATGGGCCTTGGCCAGCTGTCTGCATTTGAGCAGGAGGGGCTGAAGAAGATGATGGATGAGCTCCTGGCCAGCATCGAGCAGGGTGTTGCCTTTGTCAAAAAGTAAATGCCCTTCGAAGATTGTACATGGGAATGACTGTTGTCTTAAATGACTGGAGTCATAAATATATGTAAAGCTTCGTCTATGTAAAAACACAGCTTTGTGCTAGCTGATGAAAAATGAGCGATGATGTTCATTACCACCTCAGACTGACATGGATGCTATCAAGCCATTGAACGTTGCAAATAAAATTTACTTTTGCCAAACCAGTACACGTGCTTTGCTCGATCACCCCCATCAGTCCATGGAATGTGTGCTACGTGAACCCCCAACGGAGGCATTAATTAATTAGGACATAACTCCGTTGGGAGTATATATAGCATATGCCTGGATTCTTCACAGCTGTGCTCAAGGATCTGCCGAACGCCTCATCCACCGGCCCCTCAGGCTGGCGCTACGAGCACCTCTCCGTGATGGCGGGCCATGGCGGGGCGACCACACTCTTTGACGCTGCCGCCGACTTGGCCGCGGGGTCCCTGGCCCCCGCGGCGCGCCCTTGGCTGGCTGGGGCACGCCTCATTGCCCTCCGGTTCACGAAAGACGACGTCCCCCCGCCTGCTGGCCGCGTTTGTCCCATTAATTAATTAATTATACTGGTGGGAGAGCGATCGCAGCAATGGTGCTCACCACTAGACACTCCCGGCCAGTTAGGCTCGAAACACACGCCCTGATCAAGCATGCTGTTTCCGGCCCCACCGTCTAGGTCATCTAGTCGCTCTACACGTAAGCCAGCCATAATTTCAATGCACAAGGATACACATTTCCATCACCATTCATCTTCATCATCCTGAACGACTCGAACACGCGGACAAGATAACGGCAGGCTCGAGCTACCATGGTCCGGATTCTCCCGATTTCTGGCCTGCGCTGGTTGTCTCCTTGATACTGGTTGTCTCCTTGATACTAGCTCGTGCTCCCGTTGGGGAGTCACGGAGCATTAACCCCGATGGATGGATGGATGGATGGATGGATGGATGGATGGATGGATGGATGGATGGATGGATGGATGGATGGATGGATGGATGGATGGATGGATGGATGGATGGATGGATGGATGGATGGATGGATGGATGGATGGATGGATGGATGGATGGATGGATGGATGGATGGATGGATGGATGGATGGATGGATGGATGGATGGATGGATGGATGGATGGATGGATGGATGGATGGATGGATGGATGGATGGATGGATGGATGGATGGATGGATGGATGGATGGATGGATGGATGGATGGATGGATGGATGGATGGATGGATGGATGGATGGATGGATGGATGGATGGATGGATGGATGGATGGATGGATGGATGGATGGATGGATGGATGGATGGATGGATGGATGGATGGATGGATGGATGGATGGATGGATGGATGGATGGATGGATGGATGGATGGATGGATGGATGGATGGATGGATGGATGGATGGATGGATGGATGGATGGATGGATGGATGGATGGATGGATGGATGGATGGATGGATGGATGGATGGATGGATGGATGGATGGGTGCAAACAGTCCTTCTGATCTAATCTATCTACATCAGCTACCTACAACATCTATCTAACAACATCACTAACTACAACATCTATCTAAACAGCGTCACGCTACCCTAGGGGAGCTGTCTGGCGTGCCTCCCGTGGGTTTGCACACGCGCTTCCCCACACGGGGGGCTTGTTGTCCTCTATGACCTGGCCTTTTCCATCATCTTTTTCCAAATCACGGAGAGGCCTATAGGCCCCCTTCGTAGGACATCTTGCTCGCACCAGCCAGGTAGACACCGCCCTCAGTCTGGCCAGCCCCCAGCGGCTTGGCCAGCCAGGACGGCATATCCTGACCTGGCCTGGCCCCAAGGACATTCCTATGAAGGTAGGCAAACATGTCATGACCTACCCACAGCAGTTGATGGCTGACGTAGTGGTCCCAGCGCAGTTTGAACATCGCATTCACTCCCTCTCTCTTGCTTGGACTGCTATGCAGGACAAGAAGAGGTGGAAGACCATTGTCCAGGCTCATACGCCCCTCCCTGTGGGCAAGCCCCCTCCCCCCAAGCGGAAGGGGCGCTTTGCTGAGTAGAATAGGTAGGGTTTTCTAGATTAGATTAGATTAGAGTTAGATTAGTTCGGTTTCGCGGCTTTGTCCCCCCTACATCCATCCACGGGAATATGTGCTACATGATCTCCCAACGGAGTCCTGTTATAATTTAATTTAATTTAATTTTAGGCCCCCCATGTCCTCTACTAGCTGTTCTTTGTAGGTGCGGGCCTTGCGGCGTCTAACATTACGGGGCCCATGCAGCCCACGTCAGGAGGTGCCGGCCAGGCTGAGCTTTGTCCCATTGCTTGCGGCGAGGTCCTACGCAAGCTGGTGAGTATAATCTGATCAGACACTCTGGTGAGTATAAGGTCGTTTGTCGCCCCAAAGGCCCCTGAGTTTCGCGCCTACTTCTGCCCCAACCGGAGTGATACTGAGGAGTCCGTCGCGGCCCAGCTTGGCGTCGCCACCAAAGGGGGCAGCGACATCATCGTGCACACAGTTCAGGCCTACCTCGAGACGCATCCGACGCATGTGGCGCTGAAGGTGGATTGCCACAATGCACGTTCAATGCTGTCACCAAGGCTAGCATCTTTGAGGCCGTCGGCGAGGCGTTCCCTGACCTTCTTGCGTGGACAGCAGCCTGCTACGTACGGCGAACCCACTCAACTCTCCTTCCTCATGGAGGATGGGACGTTCGCCGACGTCGCTTCCTGCACGGGAACCCAGCAAGGTGACCCCCTCGGCCCCTTTTACCTGTCTGCCCCGCTGCACAAGGCTCTCCAAGGTGTCCACGCTACATGCGCACCCGGATGTCGTGCTCCTCGCCTATATGGACGATATCCATGCCCTTGGCCCAGCCGACGCTGTGGTTGCCGCCCTGGCTGCCCTTGAAGTGGCCATGGCGGCCATCAACCTTCGGCTCACCCTCCCCCAAGTGTGCAGTCTTTTCGCCCCAGGTGGACTGCTCTGGCTTCCCCGCGGCTATCCCGGGGGCATTGGCGCGGGCGCGTGGTTTCTCGTGCCTGGGCGTCCCTGTGGGTGACCCTGACTACGTCGAAGAGGAGCTCCGGGCCACCGTGGAACAGCGCACCCATGTCCTCGAGACTTGGGCGCGCCTCAAGGACCCCCAGACCAAAGGGCTCCTCCTGTGGTTTTGCGCCCACCCGCGGGTGGTTCACTGGCTCTGTGGCGCTCCCCCCCACTCATTGCGGCTTGCCGCGGAAGGCCATGACGAGCGCATTCAGGCCACCTTGAAGGTGCTCCTCCCCGGCCCTAGCCTGCCAGCTCACTCCATGCGCTTGGCCACCCTCCCCTGCCGCATGGGTGGGTGTGGGCTCACCCGCGCCGCCCGCCTCGCCCCCGCCGCCTTCCTTGGCTCTGTTGCTCAGGCCTGGGCGGAGATCTGCCGGTTGGTCCCCAGCGCCGTCAGCGCAAACCCGACTAGGTCACCCCATCCCCCTTCCCCTTTGCAGGCTGTGCAGGATTCTTATACCTCGGGATCCAGCAGGCTTGCGACCTCGTCCCAGTCCGCCCCGCTCAGGCCGTCCACCGTCGCCTGCCCCGGGGCACGCCCGGCGTGTCCACTGTCGTCAGCCCTAGTGTCTTCCCTGCCTGCGTTCATAAAAAACAACAAAAGACCTACGCGGGTATACTACACTGTGCCGACTAGATGGGTCTGCATGCATGCGAGCTTGAACGATCAGGGGAAGGCTTGGCTTCAGTCTGTTTCCCTTGAGGGGAGCGTGGGTTCCGCATTCCTGCGCGCCCTCCCCATATATATATATGAGCCCTTTGTTCACGCTGGTTCCGGCCCTTTACGCCATGCATCGCTCTCCGCCACCAGCTCTTTGCCCCGCAACCTCTCATCACGTCGGGTGCGTCCTGCGGCAGCTGCGGGCTTGCTCTGGATACTCAACTGGGGCGCACTACATCGCGTGCATGGGTGGCCAGCAGAACCAGAACTGGTTCCTCTATCTCCATACCGCTCTAGCTCCTCCGGGTGGTGTGTGCCATGGTTCGGTCGGTCTTTCCCCACTCCACCATCAAGTGCGAGGACGCGGATCGATGGGGCCCATGCATCTACGGCGTTCTTGGGTTGTTTCGAAACCCGGTCGATGAGATTTGACGGATCGGAAGTCGGATTAGTGCCTTAAGACCGTTGGTGTTCTGGGCTAGTGCCGTCATGCGTGGCACAAGTGTGTTATTCTGCAGAGATCTAGGCCCCTACCGGTGATCGTACGGGCCCTGTTTATTGCTTGGCGGCCCGAGCATGCACAAAGACGTTGGTCATTTATGCGTCTTCTTACCGTTTTCATCATCTCTGCTCGTGTTATGGTTTTATAACCTCGATCATTGGGCTCATGGTTGTGTTTAATTGTCACATATCGACGTCGTAAGTTATACTTGTTCATGGCACAGTTCGCGAAGTCTTACAGAAGTGCATTGAACTCAGCAGCTCCGAGATCTTTTGCACAGAAGTTAGTGTCTCCTTCTACCAGATTAGTTAGCCTAGGACAGGTTAGTCGAGGACAGCATTGGTTCACACGTGGTCGTGGTGGGGAAGCGGAGAACCGGGTCGTAACAGCTGCCTCCACCCACGGAAAACCCCAGAGGACGGGGCTCAGTGCCCATGCATCCCCTACGGCCTCGCAAGGCAACACCCTTCTCCTCTCAAAATGTTGCCCTCTCCTCTCTCCCCTACCCCACCCCCAGCACCATGGGAATCCAAGCACCCAAGGGGAGTCTCCCTGGCGAGGCGATGACAAGCAAGGTGGCCTATAGTAGAATCAATCTCCAAGCACCTGAGGGGCTGCCTTGCAAGGCCATTGCCTTCACCCGGGCCATCGGAAATAACGTGTCCTTTTCGGCCTCCATCCCCCTCCGCATCACGAGATAGCGACGGGCTGGCTGTGAACAATAGTTGTGCCTTGTGGCTTCCTTTTTCTCCTCCCCCTGCCGGTAGAGGAGAAAGCTCCCACTTTAGTTCCCCCCCTGGCCCACCTGCCACACCTGCCACACCTGCCACACCTGCCACACGTCACGGTATTTACAAAGTGACGTATGTAAAACACCGTGACCCCTCTTGCACCACCCTGACGCCTCCTGCGCCACCTTGAAGCCTCCTGCGCAACCCTGACGCCCCTTGCGGCTTGCGCGACCTTGTTCACGAGATGGCGAACAGCTGGCTGCGCACGTCCACCCGCTCACGCGTCATCGGGTTCACCGTCCCCCCCACTGCAAACCACTCGTCCAGCGCGCGCTTGTTGTACACGAAGACATGCGCCCGCGTGGTGGCACCGCCCGCCGCGGATGCCGATGACGAGGACGATGCATTTGCAGAAGAAGGAAAAGAGGAGGAAGGGAAAAGAGCCGAGGAGGATGGGCGCGATGAGGACGAGGAAGCCGCGGGCTGGCTGAACTGTACCAGCGCCACCACGCCCGGCCGGACGCGCCCTCTCCCATCCAACACGTCATCCATCGTGATGCTGCAGGTCGGCGGGGGGTCCCTGGACAACTCGTTCGCGAGGGCCTCCCGCGCGGCCAAGGGGAGGCGCGCCAGGGTGTCCCTGGCCACGCCGCGCACCTGGACGAGCTCCGCATCAAACGCACCGGGGGCCGAGGGGGTGTAATCAGGCGCCGGGCGCGCTTGCAGGGGGGGCTGAGTGGGCCGACTTGGGCCGGCAAAGGGCCAAGAGGAGGGGCCTGACGGCGGGGGGCCTCCCGGCCTAGGTTGTTGCTGTTGTTGTTGCTGCTGTTGCCGTTGTTGTTGCTGTTGTTGAGGAGGGGGCCGTTGCTGGCCAGGTAAGGAGAGGCCCGGGGTGGTCGCGCGTGTGCTGGAATTAGCAGCGGACGAGTCGGCGTTCACATAGAAGCTCTGGAGGAGGGACACGATCTGGTCTAGCAACAGCACCTGATCCTCGGGCGACATGTCGTAAAAAATGATGGCCAGGAGGCCGCGGAGGGACTGGGTGATGTCCGCGCGGCCCTCGAAAAAGGCCGAGAGCGCCGCCTGGACGTGCTGGTTGAGGAGCGACTTCTGGCCATCGTTTAAGGATGGCCGGAGCTTCACGATGGCATCGGAGACGAAACCGGAGAGCAGAGCGGCGCCGAAGTGAGTCGCGACAAAGCAGACCGCGCGGACGAGCGCGTTGCGGAGGCCAGTGAGCATGCCACCCCAGGGAGGGCCTCCGGCCATGGGGAAGCCCTGGAGATGCGCAAAAATAGAAGAAGGTTTGGGGAAGCCCTACTGGAAACTTAACTATTCTGGCAATTGAGAGCAAGTTTGCTCTCAGCCGTGCGAGACCGAGGGCACGTCAAGCATCATAGGAACCTGCTGGTCAAAATTCGCCGCTTGCAGCTTCTGGCACTTACGGGTTCACGGTCGCCCTCCGCAAGCTCAATTCTGGATCAATTCAAGGGGCCGCTGCGATCGATCGAGAGGGCAGCCATCGGTTGTTGACACCTTGGCCGAACTTCACCGCTGGAACACCTGTAGAGTGCATGCATAGAGATACCATTTTTACAAGTGCAGAACAAAGGCAGCTGAGCACCGTGCTATCACTACGTTCTCTTACTCTAAACCGTGGTCGACGGCTGGTGATCAGTTCTGATCAATATCAGGAAAACGAAGAGAAAATATTCTATTTCAGTCAGATCGTGGAGGGCCAGGCATCTACTGTCGCGAATAAGCGAATACTTCTCTTTAGAGGAAATTAACAGGCTTCTTTCTAATTAGCAAGCGAAGTTAGCATCCGAAAAGAAAACCGAACACGGCGACCAGTTAACACTCAGAACTGACGAGGCAGGTCCTGCAAGCGGCAGGAAGAAATCCAGCACGGCAGCGAAAGTTTGGCTCACGTCGTAAGCATATGCCAATTGTCATCCCATGGCACGTAAGCATGCAAATACGCACCTGGCCCCGGGAAGATGCATCTACACAAAGTGGACAGCGGCTGTGAATTCTCGAAAAACGGAAGCTGCAAGTGGCGTTTTCTTTCGTGGTGTATTAGAGACGGCGAGTCAAACTTCTAGTCAAGACTCATGACTGGGAAATCATGGGGAAATCGCCCTTTTCATAAGAAGCAAGGCATGGACTATGGGGTCAACCTACTTAATTGCCACAAGACTGAGCGAAATTGTGAGATTGATGACTGATGACAGGGAAATGTGCAATAATAATAAATTCCTGAACCTCGTTGTCTCATCAAGTCACCACCAAGCGTCACCACCAAGCGGGAATAAACTCAACTCAAGTCACCACCAGTGCAATTGTTGCGGGCACACGGCACCGGCAAACCTGAAGCCAGCGTGGCATGAGTTGAGTTGAGTTGAGTTTGTTCCCGCGCCGGTGAACCGACAGGGTTAATGGGTTATTAATGTAGTGGATCCAACGGCTGGTCCTGCCTTATGGGGTGGCAAACAAGGTGAGAGCGGTGAGATACTTGACCGTTTGACCCCTACATAGACTAGGCCTAGCTACGCGGCTAACGCCCACAGCGTGGCATGGCACGAGCGATTGCTAGTGCGGAACGCCAACCCGTCGCCCCTCGGGTTGGGGACAACGCCTCCACCATCCGACGGCCCCAATCCCTCGCGTCGCGTCTATGTGGTTCCGTAGTTTGCTTGTTTTGTATTGGTTGTTTATGTGTAGTATTTTGTAGTCTTTTGGACGGACGACCCGAGCCGCTAACTTAGCGGGTTTATCGCGGCCGTTGGATCCATCATCGGACGCTCCAGATTGTCGGAGGCTAACGTTTTAACTTTTTTCATTTTGCCTTCGTACACCCCCCGCATTGGTAGTTTTAATTCAGTTCAGCCAAAAGGCCCTTCGGAATTAGACATTAGCGTTTTATTGGTTGAAAGTGTTACTGTGTCCGCCCAATTAATTAATTATTAGTTTGTTTGTTTGGTTACCGAACAACCGTTAAACCGGCTGCGAAATTTAATAATTCTTTGTTTGTTTTGTATAACCCAGCCGGATGCACTGCTCTTACGGCTAGTAAAAGCACATTTTTCAGCCAGAGATTTAATATTTCTTTGTTTTTTACCGCAAAAGAAGCGCTCTTGGCAGTCAAATTATTTATTTACACTTTCTTTATTTGTTTGGTAGCTTCAAAAACTACAGGTCAGTACACTCGGGAATTAGTTAATTAAAATTCTTTTGTTTTATTTATCGTTTGCAGCTGGCCGGCGCCCAGCCTCATAATTATTTAGTAAAACTACCAATGCGGAGGGTGTATATGATCACTGTGGTGGAGTTGAGTTGAGGTGAGTTTATTCCCGCGCCGGTGTAACACCTCACCTGATAGATATCGAGATCTCACCGCTTCAGTAATAACACCCGTTCACCGGAAATAGATATCTCACCGCTCTCACCTTTCTGGTGGAGGGAAGTCGCGATATGAAAGTCAGTCAGTCAGTTGTATCCCACGCCGCACATGGAGATATGAAAGTAGGACGAAGTATCAGAATTCCTTTGAAGGATGTCTGTACGGCTGCAAGGGATGGAAAAATGCGCGGGAGGGCCAAAGGGACGCAAAATATCCCGATTTTGACCACTATGATACTACCAGTATCTTAAATATCAAGTAACGTGCGTGTTTGCAACTTGCCCGTTGAAACTCTACGGCGGAGCCAATTTTCGGAAGACCTTATCAGCACGAAAAGGTACGTCTAGCCATCTCTTTTGAGGGGCGGAAAAGCTAGCCGTCACTTGAAACGTGTGGGTAGAAGGAGCAGGCCTTACGAAATTCGTAAGTCCGCCCCTCGCCTCACTGTTTCTAGTGACGGCTACCCCATTATGGCATTCGGTCAGTGAGCCACGGCTCGGATTCGAAAACCCATCGGCAGGATGGACTTGGCCTGGGCCCCTCCACCTGGGTGGGCGAGTAGTCTCCTTGGAGCGTGACCTCCTGTACCCTCGGTTACCCTTTTACCGGCGCAATGACTATGGAATAGTTATCGCCACACTAGGTGATCCGCTATCACCAAGACACCTCCATAACGACTTTTCTCAATACCTGCTGCCATTACCCAAACGTGGGTGTAATGCAGCCTTTCCAATCGCTTTGGTTCTGCTCACAGCACACTGCACAGTAGGTCTCTCTTTTAATGACTATCTCACGCCCACGCCCTGTGCATGTTGTGCCGTGTCTTTCACCTTTCGCAGGTCCAATCTCACCACGCCATGGGGACCTACACGGAACCTACCCGGCCTGGTCCGCTGGAGCCCTGCAATGACATGAGTCAACTAACACTGGTATCGTGGAATGTCAGGGGGCTGAACACATACGGGTCACACACACCAGGGCAGGGACAGCGAATACCTCGCACACGAGAATTAGCAAATGCATTACACAACTTGCTCGAGCGCTACGTGGGCCCCTCGCATGAAATTTGGATAGGACTGCAGGAACATAAAATCCAAGAAGCTGCCACACGCACCGCCCTTAGAGCTGCTAGAGCACTTGCACCTAGGACAGTTCACCGTTGGGCATGGGCACGCGGTACACAAGGGGGCACTGCCCTCATTCAATACCGTAAACCTCCCAACCCTACGCTGACATGCCAGGACTGGGCTATAGCTACCGACACAGCGGAGGCTAGATGGCAGGGCCGTTGGACGCGGCAGTCCATTACATGGGCAGGAAATAAGGGATACATTATTAGTGTATATGCCCCAACCGAGCCAACGGATCAAGCCTCATTCTACCCTTCCCTTTCAAAATGGCCGCTGACCTTATCTCACAGGGGTTCGAAATTGCGTTGATGGGCGATTTCAATATAGACCTGGATGAACACCCCCCTATACGCACAGCGGCCTTCAGTAAACAGATCATGGACCTGAACTTACAGGATGTCATCCGCTCACGAGACCACGGGCCCACTTGGCTGGCCACACGTTTAAATGTACGCACTACTCGTCGTCTTGATAAAATCTACATCACACCCGCATGGGCGGACCTAGTTTGCTACGCATCGGTCGACCGTTCTGTTAATTTTTCTGATCACTACCCACTCATCGTTACCCTTGCCCATCACACCAACTCCGCCCGGGGCCCCGGCATTCCCCGCTTAAACAAACACCTACTCGCGGACGATAAGTACTACTTGAGATCATGACACGCTGGCAGTCGTGGAGAGCCAGCAAGGGTAGCTACACAGACTGCTGCAGCTGGATGCAGGAGGGCCTAGCTAACATTCTAGAATTTTCCCAACTGTATTCACAAAATATCCGCCGCCAGAAAGGACAGGACTATCGGTACTACCAACGCATAGTGAATAAACTCCAAGCGAAGCCTACCCTGTATCAATCGGAACTAACAAAACTTCAAAGAGCTCAGACCGAACTTGACAAACTACGTTTCGAGCGTCACACATTAGCACTAGACTCAGAAAATCTGTGGTGGCACCAGGTAGGAGAAAGAATGACCAAAGAGTTCTTTGCTCTGATTCCTACCCCTAAAGCTCACTCCTCTATCACGGAAATCCAAGACGAACACGGCAGCCACCGAGACATCACCTCCATACTACAGAGTGGTCACCGTTACTACTCAGCTCTCTTTCTAAACGAACCCCATCCTGACTCATCTGCAGCCATGCAAAAAATCCTACATGCCATTCCCCGTCGCCTTACACCAGCTCAACAGCAGGAACTCGATCAAATCCCCTCCATGGAAGAGGCCACAACAGCTATGGAACACATCAAAACCGGTAGCGCCCCCGGGGTCGACGGTCTGCCTATTGAATTCTGGAAAACGTTCTGGTCCCTTCTACACATAGATTTTACGAATGTATTCTTGAAATTTGGCGGCACGGTAAGGTGAGCGGCAGATGGGCTGAATCTGCGCTTATCTTACTGTACAAAAAAGGAGACAAGACTCTATGGAAAAACTACCGCCCAATCCGTCTCCTTACGGTAGCGTACAAAATCATCAGTAAAATAATCCAACGACGCTTATACACCGTCCTAGACTTCCTCATTGGTCCGGAGCAAGTGGGCTTTAGGGCCAATCTCCACATCAACGACAGCATTACCCTCATCATGGACATTGTGGAAAAAGCCTGGCGCGACGATATAGAGGGTTTCATATTGTTTTGGGATTTTGAAAAAGCCTTTGACCGTATGTGCTGGGAATACCTAGAACACATTCTAACCGCACTAGGATTTGGCCCACAACTCATGACCGTCATTATGGGTATGATCAAATCCCTGGCTTGGTATTTACTAATAGACGGACACAAGTCAGCGACCGGCGCTAGCTCACGATCGCTACCACAAGGAGATTGCATGTCCCCTATTCTATTTCTCTTGGCCCACGCAGGACTCTACTGGCTACACCAGAACGATCCTCGCATTCGGGGCTTCCCGACAGGTAACGGTAAAGGTATATTCCAAACGGCTTATGTGGATGACACAACAAATGTTTGTATCTCTCTGCCTGAAGTGCATGCTGTCATGGATAATATCACTACCTATTCTGTTGCCACACAACAACGATGCAATGTGCTCAAGTCCACGGGACTGCATATCGGCAAAACCAACACCCTACGCTACGCCCTCCCCAACCTGGCTGTGACCTGGGTCAAGCCGGGGGATCACCACCTTTTGCACAATTGTCCCATCGGCTGCACACCCGAGGGACGCTTGGCTGAACAACGTTCTTTCATGTATGATGAAACCAACCACGTGGGCAAGCTTGCAGGCGTTCTCCTTACCGCAGGGCGCTGGGGGGCCGTCCACCGCATGAGCCTACGAGGGCGAACCCTGATCGTCAACCAACTGTTGTTCTCTAAGGTCTTGTATTATTGCCAAGCACACCCACCCAATGATGCCACCACACAGCTCATCCAACGCCTTGGCAGCAATTTTGTCTGGAAACAGAAAGGCTTAATCTCCCACACGGTCCACGGATGGATCAACAGAGAGATGTCCTTCATGTCATGGGTGCACGGGGGCCTCGGGCTCCACAACATACAATGGCGTCTGTGGTCGCTGTATGCTAAACAAGTGATATCCGTTTTTATGGGCGTTAACACACACCCTGGCTGCATGCTTGCACGTGAAACGCTAGCCTCTCTTTCCACCCATGCTAGTGGCACCTCGTGGCAACTGGGGGCGGGCATACTGGGCAGCACCCTTATTTCGTACAAAGGACTCCCATGGTATTGGCAGCGCATATGGACAGGTTACAATAAGCTCAAGCCGGGTCGCCTAGTCTTTCCTACTACTAGAGAGGAGGTGGCACGGCAGCCACTCTTTTTTAATGACTTAATCACAGACGCTACTAACAAGCCCCTGGGCACTCTCCACGGACACAACCCGTATGATGGCTTTCTGCGCGCGTCACCGCCGATTGTCAGGGTGCTGGACCTCTACCTGGGGCACGGCGCTGCGTATCGACGGCTCAGCTACGACGAGGTCAGCACTTGGGTCTCCCACATGCCCTCCCTGCAAGCGTGGCAAACTCTTATAAGTGCGATACCAGCGGCGTGGCATGCATTGATGACTGCCCCACGCAAGCCAATTATAACCGGCGACTGGGTTAGCTTCTACGCCGACGGAGTCACGCCTGCGTGCAAGGGTTTAGTCGTGACGGTTCTGCCACATGAGGGGCTCCAACTACAACTGCTGGACGCTATTTCTGGCCACAATGGGTGTCTGTATCAACTATCCACCTTATATGCGTACACGCCAGCTTCCCAGTGTCACCGCATACGCGTAGTCCCATGGTCTGTGCCAAGATCTTGCATGATCCAGCCGGACCCATTATCCCCGGTTGAGAGCATTACATGGCTACACGTGGGCAACACACGGCTCGATCTACTACATCTGGACCCGGTTGAATTTGGATGGGTCTTAACCAAGGGGGACATCAGAACCAGCAAATGTATCTTTGAGTACACCGCAGATTGGGGTTATGATATCTTGTTGCATACGTACCATCAGCCCCATCCGGGCCGAGCCCGCTGGGGAATACATTGGCCGGGCTACACTTGGGTTAAGATGATTACCCTGGCGGTAGACCACCCTCTCGTGGACCGCAGGGCCACTGATGTACAACATCTTTTGATGCATAGGGCGATAGGGGTCTGCGCTACGCTCCACGAGCGTTTTGGTCATGATGCATCATGCCTGTGCACGCACCCTAGTGAAACCATTGAGCACAGGTTTCTTTACTGTAATCTCCCTGGGGTTTGGACGTGGCTCATTAACATCTGGGCCGCATGGACGGCATCGCCACCCACTCTCCCAATCAGCGTGCGTACCATCATTTTCGGTATTGCTGGCACACCAGGGACCGAGCTTTCAGTTTCCCAAGCAGAATGGATATGGCTACGCACTACTATGCTATACGCGATCTGGACCATACGCAACGAGACAGTCTTTAAGGTCCGCGAGGAGTATACCCGCGGCGGCGTAGTCCGGCGCTTTATATACCTATGGAATGCGGCTATGCGCCGCTACTGGCTGTTAGCTCAGGAACAACACAGGGTGTGGGACCCAGGGCCCAATAACGACAAGCCCAGCCCGCTCGAGCTCTTTCATGATCTACTGGGCCGTAATCAGGTATTCACCAGTATGCCTCATGGCGACATTACTCAGGTCCAATGGCTTCCCTGGTCTAATAACGCGCCCCATTAGCCTTTCACCTGTCACCGCCACACGTGTGTGTGCCCACCTTCATTAGGATTCGCTGATACTCATTTCCCCTCTCACCTCTTTGGTCCATAATTGGCTAATAAAATATACCCATTTCCCCGAAAAAATTTTCGGAAGACCTTATGGTTGCAAATTCGGGACAAATTCGGTGGATGGATGGATGGATGGATGGATGGATTGTCGGATTTTCATCCCCTATTCCTATGTTTTCTCACGTGTACGGCCTTATAAGCTTCGCCAATTCTGGCGAACCTAACGGTTCTTCCGAAAATTGGCTCCGCCAGATTATTGTATCAAGTAACGTGCGTGTTTGCAACTTGCCCGTTGAAACTCTACGGCGGAGCCAATTTTCGGAAGAACCTCACCCTTATGCTTGCAAATTCGGGACAAATTCGGTGGATGTATGTATGGATGGATGTATGTATGGATGGATTGACGGATTTTCATCCCCTATTCCTATGTTTTCTCACGTGTACGGCCTTATCAAGTAACGTGCGTGTTTGCAACTTGCCCGTTGAAACTCTACGGCGGAGCCAATTTTCGGAAGAACCTCACCCTTATGCTTGCAAATTCGGGACAAATTCGGTGGATGTATGTATGGATGGATGTATGTATGGATGGATTGACGGATTTTCATCCCCTATTCCTATGTTTTCTCACGTGTACGGCCTTATAAGCTTCGCCAATTCTGGCGAACCTGACGGTTCTTCCGAAAATTGGCTCCGCCTGATAAGCTTCGCCAATTCTGGCGAACCTGACGGTTCTTCCGAAAATTGGCTCCGCCTGATAATTGCGAGCAGGTTACGAGGTAAAAAATGCCTTTCCGGAAAGAATCCACATCGAATTCAGGTGACTTAGTAAGGGCGAAAACACGATGAACGTCGCCAACGGCCCTCGTGTGACGCAGCGTAGAGGTTTGTGATCGTATGCATCCGAGTGCTCCGTCTCAAACGCCGGCATTTACCCCCTGTCAGCTCGAGTGTATCGCAACTCCTGCTTGTTCGCATCGAAGCATCACTAGAGCATCGAGGTTCTTCACGAACCATTTCCGAAACAGACCACTTTGTACCATTTATTTTGCGGCCACCGGGGCGACATCGCGTCCGCCCACAGCGCGTCCAGCAGGTCCCAAATTTGCAGGACGCTCGCTTGAATTCTGTTTATCTGGACGCCATTTCCCCGCCAGGCCCTGCGGTCAGCGTCTCACATCTACTCCCCACATGGCGCCTGCTGCTCGTGAAATGAAGGGTGTTCTGTTTGAGTACAGCGACGGGCAGGGCCACGCGGTAAGCTCTCTTCGCAGGCGCCAGGGCCATCACTAGGGTAGCTCTGTGGGCCTTTTGCATTTCGCAGGCCACATTCTACTATTAGCTGTCTCGTGCCGTGCCTTCGGCCCTCCGCATCAACGTTCACGTAAGCTTGGCTAACTGTGCAGATTGTACGGACAATAACAAGCTTTGGCTGCACGCTTGTCCCCTTGCCAAGTTTTTATGATCGCTCTAGACTTAAGTGATAAAACATGCAGCGAATTATAGTACGACGATTCACAATATAAATTGCCAAATCTAGTTACCCGCGTCTCCCCACCGAGGCGGGGGTGGTGTCTTTCATGACCCCGTGCCACTGCTCCTTGCGGGTCATCTGCCTCCAGATTACAGATGTAGGCCAGGAGGCTGACTGGGGGTGAACCCCATTTTTTCTAGGATAACACATGTCTAGGCCTAGCCTGTCACGGAATGGCAGCAAAGACAACGCAGCCTATTGACAGAAAAATCCGCCGCAGCATTCAATGGCTTGGTAAGGTAACCTCTGTTCGCAGACCTGGCGCTGCCGTCGCCACCTGCCACGCTCCCATGCGTCACAGTCATGTGATTTAATCACGGTTTGATGATTTAAGTACGTTTTATTATGTTGTTCGTCGTACCAATTAAGTTTCCGTGAGTTTAAAAAAATTCGCTCCCTAATATTTCTGTCTACTTCCCCGACCTGGAACACATCGCCAGCATCGATAGCATTTTCCCCATAATGCACTTGTCCCAATCGCTATTGTGCCACGAAACATCTGTGCCTGCTTCCCCGCCTCTGCCGCCTACCACGATCTTAAGCTCCTCTTCTCCCTCCCCCCAGCTGGCAATAGCTGGTGATCTATCTCACCCTCCCCGAAACTATCCTATTCGCTTTTCCCCAGCAATTTTCGCCATTTGCTTTTCCCCAGCAGACAACGATGCAGTGTACTGACGCTAAAACCTACCCGGGGCGCTCTCTGTTTACATCCCCACCCCACCAGCTGGCGGCGTTCCGTTCAGGAGACCACCCGGATAACGTCGCCATCTTCATTGGAGGCCTCTCCGATGGTCTGCTGGCGTGCCCCTTTGTGCCCGGCCTGGCCGCCACCCTGGACGAAATGGGATGGTCGCTCGTGCAGCCGCTCCTGCGGTCCTCGTACGGCGGCTACGGGGTGGGCAGCCTGCGCGAGGATTCGGAGGATCTTTGCGCGCTGCTTCGGACAGTGAAGCCCAAGGTGGGCGGTGAAGGGCCGGTTCTAGTTTAGTGCTGAACGCAGCACAGGCGAAAATAAGGGTGGGTGCAGATGACAGCACTGTAGCCAAGTTGTAACACTAAAGTATAAACGTCCTTTGTAGCAGACAGCAGACACGAAAAACTTCCGAGGCCAGAAAGATAACCTTTCGAGGCCAGAAAAATTTCCCCTTGCGGCCAACAGATGGGGGAGGACTGTTGAGACAGTGCTGCTGGTGTTGGTAGCGCGAAGAGTGAGTGGAGCATTGTATATTTTTCGTAGCTGAACGTGGGTGGCGGGTGGAAACAGCAACAATGTCACCTTCTAACAGGGATGTTTAGCAAGCGTGGAGGCAACCAACTCACGGTGGCTGAGGGCGGTCAATAACTCACGTCATCGATGTGAGGTATAAGTGGAGTTGGCATAGCGAATGAAATGGATTTGGGCTTGAGGTATGAAGAGTCCTTGTCTTGGGATTAAATGTCCCTTTTTTCACTGGGCGGCAAGACATTAGCAGTTGAGAGTTGCGCATCGTTCACAGTGAGACCTCGAGCTTCCTCTCTACAAACTCTTTCACTGGCAACCTTTGCTTACCGGCATCCCATTCATCTGGGTTAGGACCACCGCTGTTATCTGTGACCAGCGTTTTCCACATATGTATCACCACCACTTTTGACAACCCTGTCCATATTTGGCATCTGGCACATGTCTAGGTCTTGTGAGCGATGCTTTCATCTGCCACACGTCTTATGCGCAATGCTTTCATCTGCCACACGTCTTATGCGCGATGCTTTCATCTGCCACACGTCTTACGTGCGATGCTTTCATCTGCCACACGTATGCGCGATGCTTTCATCTGCCACACGTCTTACGCGCGATGCTTTCATCTGCCTCACCTGTATGGAATTATGGACGACATTTCTACCGATATCCCCTACCACTTTCTACCACACATCCACACTTGGCCGCTTTTGCAGCGCACGGTCCTGTCCACCAGCACGGCTCCGGCTTATACCGGTGCTATATGTTATAGTACACCACTTAAACGGATAGTGTGTATGTTACAGTAAATCCTTTTATAACCCCAGAGTGAGCCCACAACACATTGCGTGCCTGCATCACCGCCACAGCGCGCGATCCTGATCGGCCACAGCACAGGGTCCCAGGACGTGGTCTACTTTCTAAAGCACGCGGATGGAGACGTGCGGCGCTGCGTGGTGGGCGCCGTCCTGCAGGTAGGCGTGTTGATGAGGGCGCAGATTGTAAGTAGATTGTAAACAGATTGGAAGTATACTATCAAGGACTGGGGGGAACGCTAGGCGGTCCTGCATGTACAGTGGACACGCACCTTCCGTGTTTGGTTCCACACTTTCCTTCCATATTCGTGCTAGTAACAGGAGATCAACCCTCTTCACGCTGCTCAGGAGAACGACTGGGGAGCTGACCAGATGTCCGTGCGGGCGCACGCCCATCCGCTGATGGATATCGGCGAACTCACGCACCTATTTCCTCACCCATGTACTCACTCACTCGCTGGACGCACTTTGTTAGAGATGAAAGAGGCGACACGCCAGAATAGCTGCGAATTCAGAATTTAGATAGGTGTCACATATGCGGTATGCCCCTGCATGGATGGCACCACATGGTCCTCCCACCCCCCCACCCCCCAATCGCTGCCCCCCCCCCCACCCCCCCCCCCACCCCACCCCCACCCCACCCCACCCCACCCCACCCCCCAACCCCCAAACCAAACCAAACCAAACCAAACCAAACCAAACCAAACCAAACCAAACCAAACCAAACCAAACCAAACCAAACCAAACCAAACCAAACCAAACCAACCCACCCCGCCCCACCCCGCCCACCCCGCCCCACCCCGCCCCACCCCGCCCCACCCCGCCCCACCCCGCCCCACCCCGCCCCGCCCTGCCCCGCCCTGCCCCACCCTGCCCCACCCACCCACCCCACCCCGCCCACCCCACCCCACCCCCCCACCCACCCCACCCCACCCACCCCACCCCACCCCACCCACCCCACCCCACCCCACCCCACCCACCCACCCCACCCCACCCCCACCCCATCCCCTTGACGCCTTTGTGGCATGTCCCCGCACAAACCTCGCTGGCCCTGGCCTTGCTCCCCCTGGCGACTGCCCCGCCCCCCGGCCCCTGGGGCCCTTCTGCCCCTTTCCTATCCCGCCCCCCCCCCCCCCCCCCCCGGGGCCCTTCTGCCCCTTTCCTTGACTGCCCGCCCCCCCCCCCAGGGCCCTTCTGCCCCTTTTTCACCCCCTGCCCCCCACCCCCTCACCTCCCTTTGTCCTAGTGCGCATGAACCCATTTATGGATGCCAACTCACATGCCCCCGCTCCCCCCTGCCCCCCCCTTCTCTGTCCCCCCCCCCATTCTCTGCGAACAGGCCCCCGTGAGTGACCGCGAGTACTTCACCAGCCAGGCCACGGGCGTGGATGAACCGGACGTGATGGGGTCAAACGCCCGGCTGGCGCTCGCGACGCGGCTGATCGCTGAGGGCAGGCCGCACGATTTGTTGCCACGGACGTCACCCACCGCGGTACCTGTCACCGCATACCGGTGCGTCGGCTTCTTCCCGCTTTTTACAAAGAATGTGTCTCCCTTCCAGCGGAGAAAAAGAAAAAGAGAAAGAACTGCAGTTATTCCTTCGGTATCTTTGTGAAAAAGCTGCGATGATCTTGTGAAATGTTTTTTTGGTAAGGAGTTGGGTTTGTTCTTTCCATGGCATGGACGTGTTGGTTGCAGGCTCCTTTTGTTTCGGCGGAATGCACGGTCCTAGGTCAGCGTTTCATTGGTGATGACAAGCCGCACGTGCCGTTCCGGCATAGTTCCGGCATAGCTTCAATGCCAGTTGTGTGGTTGCATGCTCTTCACTCTTCAAGTTATGGCTGCACCCGATGGGTGGTTTGTGGAGCGGCAAAGGTGCTCTCGCAGCGTGGGCCCTTGGTATCAAGGAGACAACCCCCTTGGTGTCCTCCTTTCGCATCGGTCTTTGCATCCTCCTTATTCCTCCATGATACCTGAGCCTAATGGTAATAGTGTCAATGGGATTACTTGGGTTGTACCGAAACCTCAAACCTAAACCCTAAACCTCAAACCTAAACCTAAACCTTAGAACAGGTACCACGCGTGGCTGGCATGTTTGCGACCATTCCCCTCATTAAAACGAATGACTCAAAAGGTGGCAAATGCGCCACCCGCAAGTGGCCTACATCTTGGCAAGG
This sequence comes from Mesostigma viride, assembly GCA_009746045.1. Classification (NCBI taxonomy): domain Eukaryota; kingdom Viridiplantae; phylum Streptophyta; class Mesostigmatophyceae; order Mesostigmatales; family Mesostigmataceae; genus Mesostigma; species Mesostigma viride. The sequence continues at coordinate 3,742,734 of RPFO01000080.1, read as the reverse complement.
CAATCCCGTGAGGGTTGGATTGTGAAAATTTTCCCTGTAAGTTTATTGGGTTCCAAACTAGCAAGTGGTACCCTCATTGAAGCAGTTTTCATCATAGTAGCGGAAGTGGAACCCTCCTTGGAATCAATTAGTGGATAGGTTGCAAACGCGCCACCAGTGAGGGGCACATAATTCCCTGCACTCATCATCGTGCGCGCTCAACTGGTGACGTGTGCGCGCAGGTACCACTCGCTGGTCGCACGTTTGGGCGATGATGATCTGTTCAGCTCCGACTTTTCCGATGCCGAGTTGAAGGAGCGTGTGGGGCATATGGCCGCCGTGCCCACGCTGGTATGAGGCAATCGTGGATGAAGTGTAGTAGTAGCACACTATATTGAATACTAGGGCATACATTTTAGTGTTGGTATGAGGCAATCGTGGTTATAGTGGAGTAGTAGTAGCACAGTATGTGGACTCCTGAAGTATCAACGAGACAACCTGCGCATAGTTTGGTGCCCATACTACGGCATGTATTGTAGTATTGGAGCGGTGGTACCCCGAATATGCATGTGGGAGTATGCATGTCCAGAACAAGCATGCGGGAAGTGGAGGGGGCATACGGGGCTGATACCCACCGGCTGCTAAGCGGTGCTGACTGTAATTTTTGTACTAGTATCAATGAGACAGGGTGTCCAGGGTGTCCAGCAACATGATGCATGCATCCGAGTTCGTCACATCAGTGTCGGGTGCATCGTGCATCCGGAAGTCAGCACCGGGCATGGCGGCTGATATGTAAATTTTAGAGCTGCGCATCAAATGTCTAGCGCGCACCAAGTCTTGATGCATCAGATGTACTTGATGTGGTTTTAGGCCGCAGGCTCGCCGCATCAGCCTCCAGACGCCACACCATGCCTGCACCTGGGTACTTCATCGTACTGAGTTGGACTGAAAGCCTGTATACCCAAACTTCAGTTTCTAGTTGAGGTCCCACCACGGCTGGCTGGGGTCCTACGGCAATGGCGCCGCGTCAGGTGTCCGCCGTGCCGCCAAGGGTGCATGGCGCACCCGACGTCTGACGCGTGCCAAAAGCCTTACTAGGCAAACTGCAATGAGACCATCAGTGCATGCCAGAAAGTTCCTGTAGTCGCAATGCTACAATATCCACATGACAGGGCGTTGAAATGGTTGGACATTGTGGGCATGGGGCGGCTGCTGGCACTGTCCACGCGGCTGTGCTGGCAGTATCTATAACGTAATCTGTACACTACATGACTAACTAAGCCAAGCAACAATATCTTGTCCAACCACAGGGATTTCACTCGCTTAACTGTAATATGTCCCTTTCTCAGGGCTATGTGTTACATATGCTCCCAACGGAGCTATGATTTTAATTGATTAATTAATTAATTAACTGTAATAACAGGGGCACCCCCAAAGCTACTAGCCCTGCGGCCCGTGCAGAATGCACAGTCATGACGATGTTAAGGGAATAAGATTGAAATTGGACAAGGGGGGGAGGGGGGGGCGGAAAAGACGGATAGAGGGAAGCGGGCAGACTGGCAGGCGGAGGGGCATGCCAAAAATTCGGGCAAGGAAACAGGTACGCCGCCGGCGTGAACGAAGGGGGTTGTCACGGAAATCACTTACTGGCACCGGAGGAACCCTCCGGATTGCAAATATATATTTATCCTCCGTACTCATTGTCTGGTGTTTGGTTTGACTGGATTTTGCAACAGAGGGGATGTCCGTGTCACGGACTGCATTGAGAGAGTTGCTGATTTATATGGCGCCGTGCCCAAACACTGGTTAACTTTTTCACTTTTCCCTGCCCCCAACACTGCCCCTTTTCGTTGAACTCGCCATGGCCCCAACACAGTCGAATGCTAAAGCCTTGCCCTGCCCCCAACACTGCCCCTCCCTTGCTTTGCCCCCAACACTGCCAACCCCTAACCCTCTGCTCTTTTTTGGTTCTGCTCGTCTCCATGCTCTGCCCCTAATCTTGCCCACTGTATAAACCGGGCATCCGGAACAGATCCTCTTCTCTATGGAAGATGAATACGTGCCGTCATTCGTGGACAAAGCCAAGCTTGTGGGCCGGTGAGTGGTCTATTGTAGTCATTGGCAACAAAGGGGTGATGACGGGTGAGTGGCCTGTGTTAGGCAAGGGTGGGCTCGTGACCGGGAAATGGCTTGTGTTAGGCTTGGCGAAGTGGCAACGGAGGGCTCACGAATCACCATGAATTTGTGGGAACGTTGTCCTCGACACATTTCTGTGTTTCTACGGGGCGTCTGAACGAGATGCCAGCTGAGCTTGTACAGGCTCACCAACAGTGCTCTAGATACCAATGTTTATGCCAAAGCCCATGATGGCAATTGTGAAATGGAACTTTTCTCTCCTTTTCTCTCCTTTTCTCCGCTTTTTCTGCTTTTCAACCCTATTCATAATGAATATAATTTTTTGGCTGGCACTTGTTAACTACCTTTTCTCCCCCTTTCCGGCTTTTTTAGGCACCTCCTGACCATTCTCTTGGGTCACCATCAGCCCCTGCATCGTCCAGGTGCGCTGATGGCCCTTTGTTGAGGGGAATAGCTATAAATTCGTACTGTGAAAAATACATCAGAAAAATGTCTTACTCCAAGCTATCAGCGAATTAACTGTTCATGCAGGGCCCTGTTTTTTTTGGCAAGAAGTGGTGGGGTTCGCGATGACCAGCAGGGATCTGGCTATTCAACCTTCATTTTGTTACCCTTTGCACTTTTGTAGCCCCTCCAGCGCCCCCCCCCCCCAAAAAAAAAGAGAAGTGAATGCTCTCAAATATATGGCACATTATTTAGGATCTGCACAAACAGATGCACATTTTTCCGTTGTATGACTACGGTGTCCGGCCTCCTCGTTGCATCTGCGTTCAATTGAATGGCTGCCAAATGCCTGGCAGGCTCCAAGCGGCGATGGGCGGCGCGAGCTCAGCGTTTCTTGCTGGAGCCAACCACGCCATCAGCGACCCTGCCCACATTGAGCAAGCCTTGGCAGCGGTGGCGTCGTTCCTCAAGGAGAATGTGCCCTCTAGCTAGGTGCATCGCAGGCTGTGGGAGCAGAGTGATGTCCAGCTAGCTGGGTGCATGAAGTGGCTACCCTGTGGCGCCAGCCCCTGCGCGTGCTCCAGAAATAGGATTTCGTCAAGTTTTTGTCGTCCCCGTCCTCGTCTATGGGGCAGAGACATGAACTATTACGGCCACGCTCGAAGCTAGGCTGGATGGCACACTGTCGTGAACACGTATGTCATGGTAGATCTTCAGGGGTGGGTACGTGCGTACGCCGCGCGTGTGCGCTTGGAGAAATTATACTTGGGCATGCCGTTGATTTCTAGAATTGTGTTAAGCAACGTAGATCACCACTAGCACGCACTAACCAGGTAGATACATCCCGGGTCCCTAGCTAGTGCGGGGCTGCGACCTTCCCGGCACCTCTTTACCTGGGGAGGCCCGGCAGAGAACGCACAACGTCAGCGGGGCCCACGCACTCTGTGTGAGCAGCAAGACACGGACATGGGGGGGCCAGGTGCTTATGCGGCCATGGAAGGTGAGGTCATAAGGCTGTCGTGACATTGGCAAATGCAACATATCAATGACATGAGATAACATATCAATAAGAGTGGCAGCATAGCTACCATATTATGCTTTACAAACACAAAGGTTCCCCTGACTACCCCGCCAACTACCGAGGAGTCTGCATCCAGAGCGCCGCACTCAAGTTGTTCATGCCTACGATCCTCAACCGCCTTCGTTATGCACTCGACCGTCACCTAGGGGGAAGTCAAATGGGCTTTCGTCCTGGGCGCATCACCGTCATTGCCATCTTTGTCGCGCGCCGCCTCTTTGAGCAAATCGCTCTCCTGCAACCTGGTGAGTTTCCCGCCATCCTGATCTTCGTCGACTTCAGGAAGGCTTTTGATTCTGTCCTCTAGGCCGCTCTATGGGCTGTCCTCAGCACGCCCCCAACAGTACGGTCTCCAATGCCACCTCTGAACTTTTTGCTGATTTGCTTACGACATGCGATTTGGTCACTGCCAACACCCGCTTTCCACATAGTCCAGATGCTTTGGTCACACACACCTCGCCAACTGGCACTGAACGCTGCATCGACTGTGTTGTAATGCGCAAGCGTCATCAAGGATCTGTACTAGCTGCTCGCTCGCACGTGATCCCCCTGGTGCGCTCCGATCATCGCATCGTCACCGCCCGCATCCGCCTGCGATTCCCCTCGCCCTTTCATAAGCACGTGGCACCAGCTGATTTGCGCACACTGCAGTTGCTTGAGAAATCTGACGACGCTCTGGAGGACCTCCCTGAAAAACGCGCCCACAAGCGCGCGGCAGAGGCGTTCGTCGACGCGCTGGACATCCCGGCCAGCCACGCCCAGCCGGTTCGCTGCCGGCCCGGCTTCGGCCCTTCGGCACCTCGCTGGCAAGCTGCCCGCGGCCGGGACCCTGCTGCCCCCCCGCCGCCCGCCCCGCTTCACCAGCCTGCACCGGCTCCCCGCCGTCATCCAGGCCCGGCAAGCCCTGCGCGACAACCGCGACCCCGCCCGCTACGCCCGCCTCAAAGCCGATTACCACTCGGCCATCCGGCAGGCGACCAAGGAGCAGGAGGACCTTCATGTCCGCGACTACTTCGCCCACCTCAAGGACCAGCACGGCAAGTACGCCTGGACCCGCCTGCGTCACGCCCAACGGCCCGCCGGCGGCGCGCAGCCGGCGCCGCGGACGCTCTCTGGCTCTCCGCAGCAGCAGCTCGACCCGTGGTATTCCTCCCAGTCCCGGCTGCTCAGCGCCCCCCCGCCGCCTCCGCCGCTTGGCCCTCTGGCGGCCGCACGCCTGGCAGTAGCGCCTGCGGACGTCCCTGCGCCGCCCACGCCGCCCGCCGCTGAGCAGGACTACACGTACCCAGCCCTGACTGAACCCCTGGCCGACCCCAACGAGCTACTGCCGTTCTCCGAGCTCGAGCTGAGCAGGTGCCGCCGCCAAGCAACTCCGCTTCTATACGCCGCCGTTGGACCTGACCAGCTCCCAGCCCCGGTGATTAAGCTGACGGCGCTCACGGGGTTCCTGCTTGACGTCTGCAACCGGATCCTGCTTGCCGACGCGCCGCCGAGTTCCTGAGTGGCAGCACAGCTACCGTATTATGCTGTACAAAAGCAAAGGTTCCCCTGACGACCCCGCCAACTACCGAGGATCGAGTCTACATCCAGAGCGCCGCACTCAAGTTATTCATGCGCATGATCCTCAACCGCCTTCGTTCTGCTCTCGACTGTCACCTAGGAAAAAGTCAAATGGGCTTTCGTCCTGGGCGCAACACCGTCATGGCCATCTTCGTCGCGCGTCGCCTCTTCGAGGAAATCGCTCTCCTGCAACCTGGCAAGTTTCCCGCCATCCTGATCTTCGTCGACTTCATCAAGGCTTTTGATTCTGTCCTCTGGGACGCTCTATGGGCTGTACTTGCTCGCGCTCGCGTCCCCACTCCCCTGATTACCGTCATCCGCACGTTGTATGAGGGGTCGACCACTTCGGTGCGCACTCAACACGGCTTTACCCCGCCATGCCCGCTGCAGACCGGCGTCTGGCAGGGTTGCGTCCTGTCACCGTACCTGTTTATTATTGTAGTGGATTATGTTATGCGCCAGGCACGTGCTCGCTTTGCTAGCATTGCAGGCCGTGCCCCCGGCCTAGCGATCACGAACGAGCTTGGAGAAGGGGGGCCGACTAACAAGCAGAATTTACTAGCTGACCTCATTTATGCCGACGACATCACGCTCATCGAGAAGCCGGAGTCTACCCAACTTTGGCTGGACTGCCTGGCGCTCGAGGCTCGGGCGGTTGGTCTAGAAATCAGCCCCAAAACGGAGGCCCTGGCCCTCGGCATGGCTGGCCGGGCCCCCACCCACACTCCGCCTCTTAGACGACACCGAGGTCCCCTACCCTCCTTCCTTCAGGCCGCTTCAAGCTGCTCGGCAGTTGGCTTCCCGACTGCGAGGACGACCTGACGACACGGATCGGCATGGCGTGGGCGCACCTCCATGACCACCGCCGCTGATGGAGCAACCCCGGCCCTACCCCGGATATGGCAAGGTGCGTTTACGGTGTGGCGAGCTATGGATGCCGAGAATGCTCATAACTTTTACATCCGGGCATGAAATTTGGTCGAGTAAATTGCAGTAGAAGCATCTTTTGATGACGAACACGATGATATAATTTTCAGCCGCCATCGCCCAAGATTTAGCGCAATATCATAAAACGCAGCGCAGGCAGGGATCGTATTTTCTGGAATCTAGCCATGGCGGAATCACCATCCGCAGCCTCCTGCTCCCCCGCCGATGGGGAGGATTCAGCGCCTCATACCATTACGCAACTAGTCGACGCTGTGGACACCATTGCGACCCAGCCACCGCCTGCTGAAGCCGCCATTAACGTCTCGTCTAAGCGGCATTGCGTCGGCCCAGCCGACGAGATGGACAGCCAGATCCCTCCGCCTTCCCGAGGCTCCTTTTTCCAGCGAGGATATCCGTGAGGACGACCCCCTTGACGACGACGACGACGACGCTGAGTTTAACCCAGCAGACTTCATGCCTGGCGAGGCTGTCGCCGAGCACCGGTTCTTTTCGCTGACCGCCGAGCAGGCGCAGGCTATCCTGCATGCACCTCATGAACGACAACAAAACTCCGATCTATTTTCCTAGCACGCTTGGCGAGACCATTTCAGTGGACGAGCTCGCCGCCATGGATGAGCCACAGCTTCGTTTCTGTTTTACTGAGCCACGCGCAGGCCCCTTGGGCCTCCGGGCACTCTTTGCCGCTTTCGAGGACGCCGAGCACGGCACCGCCAACCCCCGATGCTTCACCGGAAGCAGACCTGCACAAGCTCAATAAGAAAGTCGCAGACATGGATGCCCAACTCGGCGCCTTGTCCACCGCTATCTGTCAAGACACTGCTGAGCTCCACTCCAGCATTGCCGAGGTCAAGGCCACCCTGACCATCTCGGCCCCCAGCCCTGAGCCGCCCCCGCACCCACCAGCTACGCTAACATGGTGAAACAGACGGACATTGCCAACCTGCATGATGGAAGATGCCGCACGCAGGGGGGCTGCAGCCCACAAGACTGCTGTCGAGGAGGACCAGCGCTCACGCAGTATAGTGGTCCGGTATTTCGAGGTCGCGCAGCAGCCGGCGAAACGGACCTGATGCTAGCGCAACGCCTGTACCACAGCCTCATCGTGGGCCGGCTGCATCTGGGCAACGAACGCATCTGCATTGAGTCGGCCGCCTGGATGGCGGGCCAGCCTGGCCCCATCCGGGTGACCTTCGCGAATGTGGCCAGCAAGGTTAAGGTACTCCAGGCCCGCAAGCTCCTGGGCGGGAGAAACGCGCCGAGCCTCGACGACCTACTCTCCCCGGCCCAGCTCGTCTTCAAGAACGGCTTGCTGGGCAGCGACGTGGCGGTCAAGGCCAGGCGCGATGGCATCCGCAAGGTCTACGTCCGCCTCGTCAACGATACCCCCGTGCTCTTCATCAACGGTCAGCGCACGGATGTGCAGGCTCCTAACAAGCGGCACAAGCCGGGCCGTACCAGGCACGCCCCAGCTGCATCATCATCGTCTACGCACGTCCCGGGTATGGATGGCGCCCGGTAAGGGCACACCCGATCGCGGCCTCGCGGTACGATAGGCTTTGGGCATAGCCTACTTTCCAAGACAAGCCCCTTTCCATCCTCATGTCGCACCGTGCGAGCATGATTAGGATGCAAGGTGGCCAGGCACGCCACGGTCAACCTTCCCGCCAATTTACCAGCCACAAACGCCTCTTGGCCCGCCTTGAGCGGGATGAGGCCCTGTCGACACGCCGGCGACCCCAGCCAGGACGGAGACGACGCATATCCGCCCTGAAAGAAAGACTCCATGCGTTGACAAGCATTAACCCCAATCGCCACCCTCCCCCTCCCCCCCCCCCCACCCCCACCCCCACCCACCCCCACCCCCACCTCCAGCACTACCCTTCTCCACCCCCACCCCCACCCCCACCCCCCCGCTAATAGGGCAACGGCCCATTCTTGGTATTGCAAGCTTTAATGTGCGCACCCTCCCTGCAGATCCTTCTACGAGCGGCGGCACCCCAGCACGCCAACGCGTCGACGAGCTGATCGCCCTGTGCGCCGACAACAAGATCGCTGTCCTCGGGGTCCAGCACGAGCACCGACGCACAGTTGACCCTCAGCACGGGGTCAACGGTCTGCTGGTCGACGACCTGCGTGCGGGCTGGCGGTTCCACTATGGTGGCGGCGACGCGCCGGGTCAAGGTGGTGTGGGCCTCTTGTGCTCGCCGGCAGCATCAGAGCAGCTCCAGTCCATCGTGCTGCGGTCCCCGCGTGTGCTATAGTGGCCACTTTTTCGGCCACTGAGGGCCATTCACACCACACGCTAACCGTAATCGTGGGATATGCACCACATGCGGGTCGAGCTCAGGCGGAACGTGAGGCCTTCTTCGACGCCCTCAAGGAGGAGGAGGCCAACATCCCAGCTCGGCACTTCCTGGTTATGCTGCTCGACGCCAACGCCACGCTGCCAGTTGGCACTGGGGGCGCTCAGTACTCCCCAACCAACACGACAGCCATGAACGGTAACACGCCTTTATTTGCGAATCTGCTGTCAGAATCTGCGCTGGTTGCATGCAAATTATGCTTCTTTCGCACGCCCCGCTGAGCAGCTGGCCACCTTTTTTGGGCCGTCGGATCGGGTGGTGTGCCTTGACTATATCTGCGTACGTCGGGCTCGGCGCCCCTCAGTTGTCGATGCTCGCGTCCTACAAGATTCTGTTAGCATGGTGAAATCTGATCACCGTCTCGTGCTCGCTCGCATCAGATTGCGGTTTCCTGGGGTGAAACCGTCGCGACAGCTGGCGCCTCAGCCAGATCTGAAGGTGCTCCGGATTGTGCTGAAGGATGCCGACAAGATGTCAGCAGCAGAGCAGGCCGCTATGTCGCACAGGGATGATTTCCTGGCCGTATTCGACGCCCGGGGCAGCCGACAGCAGTTACACGCCTCTCCGCCGCCGGGTGATATTTCAGTGATCCTCCGCGGTGTCGCTGCCAAGTATCGCCTGGCTGCCCGCACCCTCCCCACCTTGCCTCCGCGCCGACAGCTTGCTGTCCACCGTCACGCACCGACAGTGGTCGCCACCAGGCAGATGCTCCGCCGCAACAGGGATCCGATCGCCAAACCTGGGCTGCAAGCAGCTCTGCGGCCCCGCCTATGAGGAGCTAGGCTGAGAAGGCAGATGCTCAGCAGATGGTCAAGGACCTGCGCAGCTGCCAGCAGAAGCACGACGGCAAGGGGGCCTGGTTCTGGTACAAGCGCCTCGGGCACCCGGACGGCCTCGGCCGGCCCCACCGCCACGACGTCCCCGGCGCCCCAGCCAAGCGGCTTCGTACCTGGGCCACGGCCACGGCCGAGGTCGTGGGGACAGCTGCGCCGCCCCCGCCCCTGCTCCCAGCCGCCGCCGCCCGCCCGGCCGCCCTGGCCGGCCCCGCTGGGCCCCCGGCCCCGCCTAGGTCAGCGGCGGACCACCTAGTCCCCCCGCTGGTCGGCCCACTTGGCGACCCGTCTGAGATGCCTCCTTTTATTCACCTCTCGCGAGGTCACGGAGGCGGTCCAGCGCCTGCCGGTTATATGACGCAGCCACCGGCTCTGACGAGATTCCTGGCGCAGTTGTAAAACTTGCAGCCGAATTTGAGGACGCAGGTGTTATGCTGCTCTTCCGAGACATCTGCAACCGCCTTCTGCTGTCGTCGCAACCACCTCGGACCAGCGGCCTGGCAACACAGTTTTCGCACAATGCTGGGCGTCCCCAACATCTACTGCTCCAACCTAGGGCCATTGCTGGTACTTTTGACGTCATGAAAGCAGCGTTTTGGACTAGTGGAATATGATTTTACAGCATAAAAAGTCCATTTTATCATGAATGAACATGGCCAACAACCCCAAGTGCCCCTAAATTTCTCAATATTTGTAGAGAAATGCTACTTCTCATAATTAAAACCTGCACAAATGCACAATTTGGGGCATGCATGTGAAAGTTTGAAGTACAAATTCACAATGAGGTTTTACATTTTTCAATTATTAATGGTATCTCATTCTTCAATCAATCAATTTGCAATCGTCCAAACAATTTATTCATTTCATACATGTCCGAATATGTTGAAAGAACACATGCAAGTGCTCAATCAGCGTGGACCCCCTTGGACGCGCCCCACCATATATACATTGGACACGTCACCCCAACTACTAAACTGCCCAAAGTCACGGTAACTGATCCAACTACTATGTACATCTGCATTTCTCCACGTTGCGGTGGGCAATTACGTGCAAAACGCGATTTCGTGCAAAGTCCTCGCCCATCATCGCTTGCCAGGTCGATATGAAGGAATGTTGTCCCAGCTGGCGCCTTCCTTCAGGAGAGTAACATGTTCTCTAGCGAACTTCAGAGGGAAACGAAACTTTTGCTCGCACTCATTACTCCAACCGAGGTCGTGCCCTTCATCAAACCATCTGAACACCACCTTCTCCCTCTCTTTGCCCAGGAGGGTGCCAAAGAGCGGAAAATCTTCCTTCTTGGGGTACTTGTGCTCCCAGTTTATGCACACCTCGTCTACCCATTTCGAACTCCAACCTCCGCGACTCAGTTTCGCGCCATCCATAAAGCGCATCCGGACGTCCGGCCGAACGTCCCTGATTCGGTTTTCGGCCGTCGCATCTCTGCCCTGACCACCACCCTTCTGCGGCTGTGCAGGTTCGTCGGCACCCTCCGTCTCCTGCCCCGCCCCTCGCCTGCCCCCTCCCCGACGTTTTGCCTTCTGCCCCTGCGCAGCCGCCGCCTCTGCCATCAACTCTTCGTACGTTTTTTCTGGCTGACCGCACGGTAAGGCTGGTGCGTGAGTTGGTGCGTTGGGTGGGAGCTCGTCCCCTCCCGCCCCCGGTTGTGCAACTGGTTCGCCGACCGCGGCCTGGCCAACAACACGGCCGGCCTCTCTGGACACAGTCCCAGACGCGGATCCACGGGGAAACCGAACTGGAGTTTCTTCTTCGCCTTTCCCTGCACGTAAGCACATGCCAATTAACATGAATACGGAAGGGTCGTGTGAGAAATCAATGAAGCCATGGACTGATGCAAAAAAACTTATGTAGAAATATATATTAAGGTACTTATTAAACTCGTTTATTGAAAATGAAATTTACCGGCCGAATGTACCGTTGGAGCGTGGAAGGGCATCCTTGGTCGATCGAAGGGCTCCATCAATGCGGTATAGTGTCCGGCCGATGTCCCTGGCGGCGCCTCAACATCGACCACCTCAGTCGGGCGCATCAATCCGGCAAACGCCGGCCCTCCACCTGAGACTTTCGGCGGACCCTCCACGTTACGAGCCTCCAATACCCTCTTCTGCAGTGGGGTGCTCGCAACAAAATCCGTGTCAGCCGACGGCTCCGGATCGTCATCCTCATTCAGCAGTATCGTGTTCGGGCATTGCTCCATCCCCGTCGAGCGGGGGGGCAAAGTCATCACAACCGTCCTTCCTGACGACGGTACGGGATCGTCACCCAGACCCAAAGAAACCGAGGCGAGGGCGGGGGTCCCCTCAACCGGGGGTCCCCATGAATCCTGACGAGGCCTCATTCCCACCTGTTGGACACGACCGCCTCCCGTAAATCGGGAACGCCCGCCGGCGCTACCAGTAACAGGCCGCGAGCCTGCTTCCTGCTGGCGATCCCCATCCTCATCACAGATACGCCCGCCGGCGTTTCCAGTAACAGGCCGCGAGCCTCCTTCCTGCTGGCGATCCCCCTCCTCATCACAGATACGCCCGCCGGCGTTTCCAGTAACAGGCCGCGAGCCTCCCTCCCGCTGGCGATCCCCCTCCTCATCACAGATACGCCCGCCGGCGTTTCCAACGACAGGCCTCGAGTCTCCTTCACCAGCACGCTGGCGCTTACCTCCCCCCCTTTTGTCTTCATCCCCCCCATTGTCTCCTCCCGCGAGCCTCCATCATCCCGACTGCGCTTTTTCCCTCCCCTTCCATCTCCTCCCCCGTCCCTCTCCCCCTCCCCCCTCCTCCCTCCTCCCCATCCCCATCCCCTTTCTCCCCCTCCGCCTGCCCCCCACCCACCCCGGGCGGGTGCCCCTCAGCAATATCCTCCTCCCCCTCTTCCTCCTCCCCCTCTTCCTCCTCGTAAACCTCTTCCTTCTCCGAGCCATCATCATCATCATCATCATCATCATCATCATCATCATCATCATCATCATCATCCGAATGATGATCCCCGTCGTCTTCGTCGTCCACGACCACGGCAAAGTCCATGTCGACGTCTTGCCACCCATCTTCAAGAAGCCGATATTTGATAAGTCGGACCAGGCGCTTCCACCGGCGGATATGGGCGGGTAACCCGAACACCAGCAGAACTCTGGAGGGTCCCTTCAACAGGGCCTTGGTGATCTGGTCAACCACATCCCACGCGGCATACCTCAAACGGGAGGAGGGTAAGGGTATCTGGCTGTCGACCGGAATACAGTCTTGATCCCACTCGCGCAGGTTCCTCCACTTCTCGTTGCTGTCAGCTGTCAGGTCCAGCACAGCAAACGCCTGGTCCTTCAGCTTCCCAGGAAGGTCTTCAGACCCCGTGTACAACTCGTCCACCACCTTCGTCACCACCAGATCCTTTCTTTTTTCGTTTTCCTTCCATGTCATTGTCCTGTATGCGATCCAGTCGGGTCCCATCTTCACCCCGTCCCAATAGGTGAAGGCTTCCAGCCTGTCCCACCACCCCCTCTTGGCCTTGGCAGTCCCCTCCTCCTTAGCCGCCGCCTGCACCTCCTCCTCCGCCGCCGCCTCCTGCTGTGGCACACCCAGCAGATGTTTGGTCTTCACCCCCAAATCGTCATACAAATGACGGGGGTGGGAAGCGAGCAGCCCTCTCGGGAACTTCCAGTCCTTCTGGTCGACCACTTTCCTTTTAGCCGGCGGAAGGTCCCTCAGCGTGAGAATGATCGCCCTCGTGGCCGTGACGATCACCCGCCAAAAGTCTCTGGTCAGGCGGCAGTCGGCGATGAACTTGTCGAGGTCCGTGGCGACGGTGCCCTTCAGCTTCACGCCAAACACGTGCTCCCTCACCAATACGGGGTCGAAAGTCCCGTTTAGTTGTTTGCAAGCGGCCATCAGCTCGGGGTTCTCCAGGAACTTGATGTGGGCGAATTGCTTTGCCGCCTCTATCAAATTCTTGGCGACTTCCATTATTTTTATCAGGTTGCTGGGAGGGGCCTCACAGGACATGATCGGCGCTTGGATCAGGCTGTCGAAGTACTGGAAACTCGCAAGTTCCCGATGCGCGGTGAAAATGGACAGTTCGTGCGCCTTGTCTTTAGGGCGCGTGTCAAGGAAGTCTTGCCGAGCCGCGATATCCTGTGCGATCGCCGGCTTGCCGTCGACAGCGGGCTTCAAAGGGTCCTCACACCAGAACAGCCAGCGCTGCATGAAGTTCTTCTGGTCCGGCCCCCACTTGTCCGTCTCTTCAGCCCCTCCTGCCTTGTCGCCTGCGCCGTCCCCTTCGGCCTTGGCTTGCTCTCCTTTCTGCCAAAAGGGCTTCACAATCGCCCAGATCTTGCCGTACAGAGGAGTTGGGAGAGACACGCCCTTCCCTCTCTTGACGGGTCCATATGCCTGGTAGGCCCGGTGCACATCCCCCAGCGCTGAGCCCCACGTTGCCTTGGCTTGGGCTGTGTCCTCGGCGTTCATGGCGTTCCCGAGCTGCCTGACAACTTCGATCATCTTGCCGACTTGTTCGGTAACCTGCATCCCCGTAGGGCAACAACGCGCAGAGACACATCGACAGTCCTCCCAAATAAGCACAACTCAACTGAGAACAAGAATACGACTGACAGAAACGCCGGCGGTCGCATCTTGACCAAAATATGGCATGCTAAGGTGGAACATGAAAACCCCTTATAGAAACGCCGGCGGTCGCATCTTGACCGAACTAATGGCATACTGAAATTAACACAAGAAAACCACTTATAGAAACGCCGGCGGTCGCAACCTGGCTTACCTTCTGTTCACGGATCTGCCACCAGGTCGGCAGGATGGTCTCACCCTTGAGCATCTGCACGTCCACCCCCCGAAATTCGTCCAATCAGTTGCCCACTCCTCCAGCTTCGCCGCGGCCACGGTCTTCGTGACCTCCTGCTCCTTCCCTCCCCGCGCAACGACCCTGAGCTTTTCCGCCTTCATGAAACCATTCAGCATTGCCTGGTACCACACAGATCTTTGGTCCACCGTCATATTGTCGGTGACCAGTTCGAATTTCACCGATTTGATGAGTGTGGTAAAGTGGTTCCCGTCCAGCACGAGAAAGCCGCAAATGGCTGGCGGCAACGGTGTCTTCTTCTCGAGTGGAGCCATCTCCCAGGCGGACTTGCACAAACTGTCCAAAAGCGCGGCCTTTCTCACGTCCACGGGCTTAAGTGAGTCCAGAATATCGGCCGGTCCTGTCAGAACCGCGGTGGAAGCAGCTTCGGCCATTCCCTTGGCCGAGCTCGTTCGCAGGTAGATATCAATCTCTTTGTCAGTCATTGCGCGAGCGTAGCCAGCCTTCATTGTCCGTGCCCCCCCATCTCCCCGAAGAGTTGCGCGAGCTGACGCTGGGTGCCTTCCTTTTTCATCCAGTCATGAAAACTGTTGGGGCACCGGTCAGCCAAAAACTGGAACGAGTACCGCCACACAGGAATCACCAGCTTGTCGTGGCCGTAGTCGGACTCCGAGTTTGCAAAAATGGTGGCGTTCTGCTCGGCTCTAGACAGATGCAAGTCTCGTGCGAGGAGCTTCTGAGGCCCCACGAACAGGTTCCTTGTCCACACCCGATTTCGATGCACCAAGGCTTTGGACATCTCATCGAGGTCCCGAGGCTGAACGGCAAGCTGCTTCCGCAACCGTTTGCCCTTCGCGATCTCATCGTTCACATCCAGGATGTCATCATCATCCTGCGACACCGGGGACTTCTCCCATTTCTCAAGCAGAGACACGGGAGCATCCGCAACCTCCACCTCCTTTCCTTTCCCCTTTCCCTTCAGCGCCTTCCCCTTGTAGGTCGCAAGTGCTTCGGAGAGTCCCTTCTGGTGTTCGTCGACGGCAGCAGTCCACGTACTATCTATTTTCATGTTCTCGCGGCGCGCGTGCTGGTCGAGGCTGATTGAGTACAGGATGGCCGCGTGGGTCGCCCTCTCGGCCTGCACGTACTGCGTTGATGCGAAAAAATCAGGAAAGCATAACCAAAAGGAATAAAGTAAATGCCGATTGAGAAACGCCGGCCGTCGCAACCTACATGAAACCTGAACCTCAACATCAAAGCCCCCCTCACGACAGAGGTATACTTACCTCGTTCCCCTTAACAATGATATGAAAAAATCAGGAAAGCATAACCGAAAGGAATAAAGTAAATGTCACACTTGAGAAACGCCGGCCGTCGCAACCTAGATGAAACCTAAACCTCAAGATCAGAGCCCCCCTCACAACAGAGGTACACTTGGCTCATTTCCCTCAACGATGCGAAATCAGGAAAGGAAGTAAGTGTTAGTCAAAAGGAAGTAAGTGTCACACTTGAGAAACGCCGGCCGTCGCAACCTACATGAAACCTGGACCTCAAGAACAAAGCCCCCCTCACAACAGAGGTAGACTTACCTCATTCCCCTCAACCGCTGCTGCTTCAGCCGCTTTCTTCGACCCCTTCGCGATCTTCGGAGACTTGTCCCGGCGGGCATCGTGTTCCTTCAACATCTTGATCAGAGTCTTGGCGTCCGCCATCGTCACCGTCTTCAGTTTACACTTCCTCTCCTTCCCTTTGCCCTCGAACAGGTTCTCCTCCATCCACTTTATCAAGGCCTTGGCGCTCGGGATCTCCTCAGGCTGTGTGGCGCCATCGGGCGCGCACGCATTCTTCACGATCAACTCAGCGACTTGATGGAGAGTCATCATCTGGTTCCGTACCTCAGGTGGGGCTGTTTCCGTTCTCACCTCGGCCACAACCCACTTTGCCAACTTCTTCAGTTGATAAGCATCCGCTTGCTCCTTAAAGCGTGTCATTTTCGCAGTATCGCCGTCGCTTCCACCCGCGCCCTCTGACACAGGCTCACCGACAGCGATAGCCCCCTCTCCCTGGAGATTTGCCCCACCCTGACGACCGGCTTCCTGCAAGAACATTATCAACGGAAGATTTTTAATGTAAGAAAAGTGTAGAGAAACGCCGGCCGTCGTAACTCTGTCAATTGAGGACGAACCTAAACTTTCAATTTGTAAGTCAACGGTAACTTACCCTTCCCCCCTCTGCAGTGGAACCACCGTAAGATCCACTTCCCCTCCTGTCACCGCCCTCTTGCTGCTCGAACGGACTTCCCTGTAAAAATAGCAAACGCGATTGTCCATTCACAAGAAAAAAATTACTACAAAAATAAACAAGGATATACGCACGCAAACCTTTTCAATACAAGTAAACCGGAGAGGAATCTGACGCACTCATGTACCTGGGTGCTTCCCGCCATTGAGCGGGCTTCTCTTGCACCAACATCCTCTTGCCGGCCCTGCGAACATTTCAACGGAAAGTAAAAATCCGCTTAGTTGTCGGAAATGACATGTCTGGCGAATATTGCAAAAAAATGCGTATTGTATTTCACGACATCAATTTAATGGGCGGAGACTTACGAAGATCGGCCCGCCACCTTCCAAATTGCCCAGCGTCATATCGAAAACATCGAGGACTTCCCCTCCATCGACCCCCTTCCCCCTTCCCCTCTGCCGCGGCGGGGGCATATCGCCCGTCGCGACCGGCTTGGAAGTCGCGGGGGGATCCCTTGCGGTTGAGGGCACTGCGGCCGACTCGTGCACACTCTCCCCCCTCTTTTGGGCTACTGCGGCAGGCGCGGCATGGGAGGGCGCGGCGGCTACTGTCTCTGGCGCATTCTGAGCCAACCGACGCAACCTTAGCTCCTGCTGGAGCAGGGTTTCGAAACGAGGCATGAATGTGCGCTTGGAGGTATAAGGCACCTTGGCGACTTCAGGTTTGTCATTAAGGATGTCTTGGTACAGCGCGAATTGCTGTTCACGAGTGCCATTCGCGAGTCGCTCAAACCGCTCAATCTGAATCCGCTTAACCGGATCGTCCACCATCTCAAGACCACCGTGGTACTCATCCTTCCCAGTGACCGCGGCAAAGCTGACACCAGATTCCACCATTGGGGGCGGCGTGCCCTCCCTTGCACGCTTGTGAGGAGGCTGTTGTGGGGAGGCGCCTTGGGCCTGAACTGGTTGCCCTTCTGACCCTTCCCCCCTAGGGGGAGAGTCGCCGACCACCTGCGATGTAGGGCCGCCCTTTTCCATCTGCAACACAAAACAAAAAAATTGGAAAAAACATACGAGTCAGCAGGAAGATGCGCCCCACGTCGCAACTCAATACAAAAAATGCATCATTATGTCAAGGTACAAACAACGTTATAATTCAGAATGAACAGAGATTCATAACAAGAGAACGACGCACTAAAAGATGCGACCGCCGTCGCAACTTTCGTCAATTCACTCTCTATACAAACAACTCTATGTCCCTCATAAAGAATCAATTGGCAAGGAAATGCAAAAAAATTCCGTTACCACCTCCGTCGACCCATAAGTGGTTCGCGAATGGGAAATCGCTGCTGATTTTCGGTCGAGCCCTTCACGGTATTTTCGAAATCTCGAGGCAAGGTTGCGCGGAAGAGGGCCCCCCTCAATCATGCGTGCGATCGGACTGGCCATGGAAACGGATACCTGGTTCCTGGACTGCCTTGCACGGTCAACCATCTTGAAACTTCCCCGGAGAAGGAAATCAGACGTCAGACGGTTGAATATGCGAACGTCAAGATTTGACCAACCCATCATCCATTCCACCACCTTCTCCGCGGCATCATGGAAGACCTGCCTCTCATCCGCCACTCCTCGAGACCCAAACACACAATCGGCCGTGTTATCGTCGTGCCTCTTAAGGCGAATGTTCACGTCCTCTTTGTCATCATCCATTTCCGACAGCCGAATTACAGCCCTTTTGGCTCCGTCCACTCCATCCTCAAGAAGGACGTCCATCTGCGCCCCTCCCACACAATTGTTGTCAACGTATTGTTGCAAATGACGGGAAATCATGTCCTTTCCAAAAGCTACGATGTGTTCCCCACACAGACCCATGTCGGTAATTGACAGCTTTTTACATTTCCTATCCCGGCACTTCTTTTCGGGATCCTTCTCAAAAATCCGGAAAACAGCGTCCTGATATGGACGTCCCCTTATGTCGACCGTCAGACTGGACATCTGCGAAACCAGAACATACCGGCCGCGAGTAGTTTATATTATTAAAAAAAACTGGCATTTATTAAGTCATCTTCATCTATTTATGCGAGCTAAAATTTGAAGAAAATGCAACAAAGAAACGCCCTGGGGCGCAACTTCCTCAACAACCACTTTCTACGTACAAACGAATGGCAATCACATCGACTACGATTGTCACTACATACGAATGTCCAGACAATATAATGTGTATGTAGAGGGGGGGCATTCAAGACCAGAGAAACGCCGGCGGGCGCAACTCATATCAATATAGACTGTCCCGCGACTCGTTCCACTCTCTGCAGGTTTTGCAACAACCGATCGAGCGAACTCTCGGAACCTCTTTCGCCGCCATTTCATCGACACGAGCGAACATCTCTTCTTTGGCGGCCACCAACTTTGCCTCCTTGTTGCCGGTGTCAGGATAGATTTCGGACCTCCTCGTCTTCATCGGGGCCACTCTCTCCAAATACTCTGCACACAGAGAATCCTGCTCCTCCTCCACAATCGCCTTCACGCCGGATACAATCGCTTTGGCTTTTGTTTCCACGCGAAAATCGAACTCTCGTTGAGTTATCAGCGGAATGTCGGCGAGTGCAAAACACATACGCCGATAAAGTTCGCTTACATCCGTGTCACGCGAGTCGGCAAAAGGTGTCGTCATCAAAAAGCATCTCAAGCTACTCCAACCATTTTCTTGGGCGCCGGCAACGTAGCCTCCCTTTGCCAAGTCCGCACCTGTCGCGGAGTCTTTGACTATCCAATCTTCAAGGAAGTACTCGTCTCCCCTGGTGAAATCAAAATTTACACCCACGACCTCTCCGACAGTCATGTCCAGGCGAAGTCGCAGGGCCCCCCCCGCCAATCCAGGTCCGAGGGCGCCCGCCATTCCAAGTCCGCGACTGAGGGCATTTTCGATGTGACGAGAATGTTCTTCGTGCTTTCGGCAATACAAGTCAAATCCGAGAGCGGTTTTCTTGCAAGTGGACACATCACACTTGCGCGGCGCCCCTATTGAGCGAGCAACACTCTGAATGACAGTGGCAACCGCTTGGTGTTGTTGAAGTCGTTGCCAATCCTCCATCAGGAGGTGACTAGACGAATCGGACGAATCTTCCGTCGAACCGGACATCTGCGACAAGTTACGATAACATACCGGCCCCGGAAAATAAAATTCAAAAAACGTTTTGAAATTTTTTTATTGTACTTGTTTATTAATACGAAGGTTTAAATTTGGCGCAAAGAAACGCCCCAAGGCGCAACTTGTCGAACAGCAATATGGCGATAAAACATTATCTATTCAATGTGCGATTGATGTGCTGAAACCTTCCAGACTTTGACACTGTCCGGTATCACCGGACTCGGACGAGGAGTCGAGTCGGAAGCGAGCCAGTAATCCTCGACTATTTTTTTGATGTACAATGGAAGACTCCTTCCATTATGTCGAAGTGTGTCGGTCCTTTGCCTTTTGGCCAAACTCTCCTTAACCTCCACCATTTCCTGCGCGTAGGAGGAAAATGATACGTTATAAACATTAAACATTAAACATTAAATATAACATCATATAAACAAGTTATTACTCTACATTTCAAGTTTTTCTAAGAGGCAGAGCCGTCGTGGAAGTTGAAGGAGAAGTCGACATCAGACCCCATAGTTTTATCCAGTATCGTCGTCACGTTAACCCCCCACTTCACCCCTGCCAGCACCTCCCTCGCTTGCCTCAGACGTTCGCATCTATCCTTATGCCTACTCCAGTCCGCACGCTGGCACTCCTCACTGCAATATCTGGCATCCCTACATCCTCTACACCACTTGATATGAGGTCCTGTTTCGCACCCACACCCCTCCTTGGAGCACTTTCGCGTACTACGCATGCGATCCCCATCCCTCACGATCGGGTCAGAGAGCAAGAAAAAGTTCATGTTGAGGGGTACTGCCCCTACACATGCATCAGCCCTCACGCGCAGAGAATGCGTAACATTCGGGTAAAATGCGCGCCCGTAGGTGCACCCAAGCTGAGCCCCTTCCTCTTCCCCCAACTCTATCTTTGGCCCCTTTGTAATGAACGACACCAAAAGGCGGAACTCCGTCCTTGGGTCTATGGGCACTCTTAGATCCATCTGTGGTCTGAAAAAACCCTCTTGAATACAGAAGTTCATATCAGCTAGCTGGGCGTACATAATTCTCTCCATTTGGCTGAACGAATCAAACGCCAATAAAACGGCCAAGTGGCGGCCTGTCCTCTCCTGCGCGACTCGAACTTCCTCGAATATGACACGCGACAGAAAGCGAACTTGTTTGAAAACGTTTTGAAGGACGCTTCCGTAGACTTCATTCACGATCTCGGACTCCATCTTTTTCAGGGAAAAAACGAACAAAAAAATTCATAAACATTAATTTATTATTTTATAATAACAAGTTACTATTCCTCGGAATAGTTTTTTTTTATCCATTCCACAAACGCGTTTGTCACAAACACCTTCCATGCTTTCTCAAGAACTTGTCCCCCTGATGTTTTTGAGTATTCAAACTCGTCATCCGAAGAAACCAACTCCGGCACATCCTCCGAGAGGGTCTCTAAATTGTCATCGGCTTTCCTTTTGCGCTTGTGGTTTCCGAAGCATTTTTTTTGTTCTTCTTCTGACATTTGTTCTGCAACCATGGAGTCATTTCGAGGGGGGTGTGGTTTAACGGGTGCAGATTTAAAGTAATTTGTTTTAGGTGAACGATGGTAAAAACTTCATTAGATATTTTAAACGAACGAGAAGCAACAGAAACGACGGCGGGCGTAACTATCATGGGAAACTTTGATATCACAAGATCACAATGGACACGAACGCGCTGCAACTTTCACGACATATTCTTCGACATCGAAAATAAAAAAGAAACGACGGCGGGCGTAACTATCATGAAACATTGATCTTACAAGAAGCTGACGGGGATGCAACTTTCACGACAAACACTTCGACATCGAAGATGCAAAAGAAACGACGGCGGGCGTAACTATCATGGAAAGATTGAGCTTACAAGATGACAAGTTAACTGACGGGGGTGCATCTTTCCCGAGATATATTTCGACATCGAAAAGGCAAAAGAAACGACGGCGGGCGTAACTAGCACAACCAATGTTGGTCATGTGCTCTTCCAGTAAGACAAGAAACGACGGCGGGCGTAACTATCACACGGTCCAGGAAGAGTGACGTTGGCAGAATTATGGTGTTTGTAAAAGGGGGGGGGGTAAGAGGGAGAGGGAGAGAGAGGGAGAGAGAGAGGGAGGGAGAGAGAGAGAGAGAGGGGGAGAGAGGGAGAGAGAGAGAGAGAGAGAGAGAGAGAGAGAGAGAGAGAGAGAGAGAGAGAGAGAGAGAGAGAGAGAGAGAGAGAGAGAGAGAGAGAGAGAGAGAGAGAGAGAGAGGGAGAGAGAGAGAGAGAGAGAGAGAGAGAGGAGAGGAGGGGGGAGGGAGGAGGGAGAGGGAGAGGGAGAGGGAGAGGGAGAGGAGAGGGAGAGGGAGAGGGAGAGGGAGAGGGAGAGGGAGAGGGAGAGGGAGAGGGAGAGGGAGAGGGAGAGGAGAGGGAGAGGGAGAGGGAGAGGGAGAGGGAGAGGGAGAGGGAGAGGGAGAGGGAGAGGGAGAGGGAGAGGAGAGGGAGAGGGAGAGGGAGAGGGAGAGGGAGAGGGAGAGGGAGAGGGAGAGGGAGAGGGAGAGGGAGAGGGAGAGGAGAGGGAGAGGGAGAGGGAGAGGGAGAGGGAGAGGGAGAGGGAGAGGGAGAGGGAGAGGGAGAGGGAGAGGGAGAGGGAGAGGGAGAGGAGAGGGAGAGGGAGAGGGAGAGGGAGAGGAGAGAGGGAGAGGGAGAGGGAGAGGGAGAGGGAGAGGGAGAGGGAGAGGGAGAGGGAGAGGGAGAGGGAGAGGGAGAGGGAGAGGGAGAGG